>CACSLK010003142.1:467885-477982 GCA_902706635.1 Striga hermonthica
ATGCGAGTGTAATATCGCATAGCATTTCGTGAATTTTGGGGTGTAAAAGAAGAAATCTGACGGGGTAGTGTGAAAAAGAAAGAATAGATATACAATGGGTGAAAAAGATTTTGACCCTATATATATATATCTACCTTCTTATTATAGAAAAAAATAGGAGACCATTTAGAAATGCGACACGTGGCTAAATGAGTTGTTTCCTTTTGCCTCTCTCTTTTTCTTTCGTCTTTTCGTTTTCTTCTAAAAGTGGTTTTCAACTTTTCAGTTGGCTATAGTTTGTCTTCCTTCAGGGTTAGTATGGTAATTGTCAATGATAGTGATTGACATCATTTTGCTTTCTCTAGACGTCATTTTGCACACTGTCTCGCTTTTCATCTCTCTTTCATATCTCTCAAATCCCACCAATTTCTCATCTCCTCTTCTCACCTCTCTCTTTCATTTTCTCTATTTTCTATCGATTCACTGTGCTCGTGAGTGGCAGAAATCGGTAGCTTTTGGACGGATGGTGCAGGCCGCTCAGATTGACGGAGGCGACATCATCACATGTTGCGGCCTGGAAGCGTAACGACACGGCGCGACGACAGATTGACGGAGGCAACACATATCTCTTGCATTTGACGACCACCGAATTCCTCAGGCTTGTTGTTCTTTAGCCGTAAGGTAAACCTAAAATGGCATCGTTGTTTTATAACCTAACGTCGACGCCCATTTATTTCGTCAAACCCTAAATAATTTTCCCATTTGATGAAGTTTTTTTTTACCATTCAATTTCTTCCGTTGCCACAACCACGATGGGACTGACAAAGTGTGAGTCGGCGAGGCGAGCCGAAGCTCCGCTGCTACCGGGTGGCGTCGTTTCATGCTTCGTCACTACAACCGCCGCCCCTCCATCCGATCGAGATCCAGCTGCTGGAAATTCGCTTCATTCATCATCGGTAACAAAATCGAACACTTGAGATTCATTTTACAGTAGTTTTGAGCTCGATTAATGGCATCCTTTTTCTCCGTGAATTTCTGGCTTCAGGGGTTGTGGTGTCGGCGAGATTTGCTTACTACGGCATAAGCTCAAAACTCATGAGATATTTCACGGTTAGGGTTTTTGGCTGTTTTTGGAGGCCAAGATAGCCTCACCCCGTCCCCGGGTAGTGTTCTCAGCGCTCGATACATCAACAACCGCAACATCCACCGCATCGTAATACACGTCTGAAATCCTCTCCGCCTTCCTCAGCACGTCATTCAGATCGACGGTCAAAACGCGATGGATCCGTCGTGCTTTATCTGCTCGCTGGTAGTTTAACTCAGCCGTATCCCTTTTCTGATTTCCGATTTTATTGTACCTCCTGCTAAAGCTGAAGAAATCACGAGTTTTCGAGCTTCAGATTGAAAATGTGTTGAGTTTAACAACCTTGCTTTCTTTGTTTTGCAGAAAAAATGGCGGAAAAAACAGTGACCTTCAGAACGAGGAAGTTCATGACGAACCGTCTTCTCTCTAGGAAACAATTCGTATGCCTATTAAGCTGATTTTGCAGTTTTTTCCGTTCATCTTAATTTTGATTCATTTCATATTGTTCTTACTTTTATTTTTTTGTAGGTCATTGACGTTTTGCATCCAGGAAAAGCGAATGTTTCTATGGTTGGTCTGTTTTATGGATTGTCCTTTCATGTTGATTATTTCTAGTTTTGTTTGATAAGAGATTGAGCTTTGTTTAGCATTTTAGCTGCATTTGTGTGTTAGTTAGTGTTATAAATGGAAAAGGCACATGTAATATAGTTCATAATGAAGAATGCTAATGAGATGAAAAATTATAAGTTTTGCTTACTTTTATATAACATTATGGACTTTCTCTATACCCAGTAATGTAATGTGTCTCTGGTTATTTAGTATGTATATGCAAATAAAAATGTGGACAATGGTATTTATATCGGATCTTTTGCTCGAAAAGTGGAATGGTAAGAATGTACTGAAGGTTAACTTTCTTTAACTTGTGATTTTTTTTCTGAAGGCTGAGTTGAAGGAGAAGTTGGCAAGGATGTATGAGGTTAAAGATTCGAATGCCATCTTCGTGTTCAAGTTCAGGACCCACTTTGGTAGAGGCAAATCTACGGGCTTTGGCTTGATCTATGATTCTGTTGAGAGTGCAAAGAAGTTTGAGCCTAAATACAGGCTTATCGGGGTAATTTAGCCAGTCATTCTTATTGCTATATGTTTACTCCTCGAGATGTGAAACTTCATTATTAGTCTCTGGTTACTTCCATTATTTTGTGCTATGTTTCTTATATAGAAATTTAAATGTCGGGGTGAAATTGCCTTGTTGTATTATTTTGTTGTGCTCTTTTTACATTTTGTCTTTTGGCGTGGGCAAATTTGTCATAATGGAGGATCAACCAAGTGGTACTGATATCCTTGATACTTCATTTACTTTGAATTGGATATTGGCTTTCGAGTTTATGTTTTTGAAAATATTGCTCTTCATACTTATTAAGTGGGAATATTGATAAGTTTTTCTTGAATTTGTGACTTCAGTTGCACACTCGCCCATGAGATATATTCATCGGATAATCTGTTCCAAATTTATTTCTATTCGCTGTGGTAACATATATGTTTTCATTTGTTAGCAATATGTACTAAACATCAGATATATTTGTCTGGAATATTTGCATTCAGAATGGTCTGGACACTAAGGTTGAGAAGTCGAGGAAGCAGATGAAGGAAAGGAAGAACAGAGCAAAGAAAGTCCGTGGTGTTAAGAAGGTATTGAGCCTATCTTACCCTTTGTTTGCTTATCTTATTGCTGGTACTGAAAGCTGAAATATGCATTCAAATGGGTTTCCATTTTATCAGGAAAGACTTGTATTTGCTTTTGTTGGATTATATGCCCGTTAAATTAATTGGCTTCATATGGGTTTGTTTGCAAACATACTGAAAGTGAATAATGGGATTTCTTGTTAATTCAGCTCTAGGAGGGTAAAAAAAGGGCTTATGCTCCACCACCTTCGTTGGAAAAACATCATATGTGTACATTTGTTTAGATTTAATTTTACCATCTTTATTATCCGAGGACCTTTATTTATTTTTCTTTTTGGTGTGTTTTGTGGTGAGGCCATCCAAGCTTGTAGTTCAAAGCACCATTGTCTTTGTTTGAAGAATGATATTTACAACTTCAGACAAATTAATGGTGACTGATGGAATATATTTGTGTGTTTTATTTGTTCACATGTATATACATAACTACATGTATATATGTAGTTTTTTTAAACTTCTTTGTTAATTTGTTCTTTTCTGGCATGATCAGGTGATGACCAAGGCAGGCAATTGGTGTGTAATCTGACGAAAAATGAGATGTACGGTTTATATATGATTCTCATTTAACTTTCTAAGGGAGTTATATTGGAGGTTTAATGTGCTTGAAATCCATGATTTTTGTCAGGTGGTTGCGTTGTTCAAAGTGAATGGTTAAGGAATGCATTCAGATGGAAAAAAACTAACGGCCCATGGGAAGAAAGGCTGGGCCATTTTGGTGATGTTTGGCATTATTGGACTGGTGATGGATTTGGTCATCTGCAGTTTCTCCAGGTATAATAATTTTACTGAAAAGAATTATTCTTATTTTTCCTTTTCTTTACTGATATTTTAATGCCAAACATTATCTGAAAGCAAATTTCACTGGCATTGATTTAACTGGAATCAGTAATATCTTTCGTAGATTTTTGTTAATTCATTGTTCTTTGTCCCTTTTTTGGATCACTTTTCTTGCAGCTTGCTGAGGATTTAAGCAACGCACCTATCTGTGCATTCACCAATGGTACTTTCTAATTTATTTTACCTTGTTATTATTATTATTATTATTTGTAAGAATAACTTAGTATAAACTTTTTTTTATTTTTTATTTTTATTTTGAATAATTACTTATTGACCATTACAGTATCTGTACGTAATATGATTTCAGGTGTCAGCCACAATGATCAAGTCGACAGTTCCAGCATTGCACCATTTTTTCCTTTTATTTAAGTGTTATAAAAAGCTGTATGCAATTGAAAAAACTGAACTTTAAGAATGAGATTTTTCATTTATTTAAGAGCATGATATTACCCTATCTTGCATTATAAGGATTTCAATGCTTCCTGATTTGATTAGATTTGTCCATTCTCATTTAATCGATTGTACTCTTTGTACTTGTGCTAAACTTGAGTCAAAATGTTAAATGGATTTTTATTTTTTTTTGGCTATTTTCACTATTAACTTATGTTGTCGACTTCTAATGGAGAAGTCCACTTCTTTGTGATCTGAACTAAAGCATGTTCATTCTTGATAGTATCACTTTGCTACTTTACAAAAGCATCTATGAGGAGATAATGGATCTATGTAATTTGTAAAGATGAGTATTATTGTTTACTTGACACTACAATAGATCCAATTCCATTGGGGCCTTTACTCTTCAGGTCTGGATTATCATTAAAAGAATTTTGTATTTCTGTTGTTATGTATTTGATAATTCTTCTACTTTTGGGTGCTTTCTTTTCCACTGGTTTCCTGGTGTGTAAAACTAGATATTATAATGTTAATCTCCATCTTTGAATTGCTTACATAGCCACAAGGAAGTCTTCTCACGTAGTGTTTTAGAGAATTTAATTCTACTTAATGGTCTATTAGAGAGTGGCCTTCGCAAATGCTGCAAATATGTGCAAGAAACAACCTTCAGAAGCTGCTGATTTCGTTATGGGAGTTGTACCGTTGTTAACAAATCTTTTACAGTATCCTGATGCCAAGGTGAGATTTATATTGTTGCGCATTGTAGTCTGACAGCCCTTTTACTTGGATTCAACTGTACGTACTTCTTTTTCACGTGTGACCTGATAAAACTAATACCTGTCTATTCTTTTGTGTGATTCTTAGGTTTTGGATGTTGTGTTTGCTGGCCATGTGTGTGTGTGTGATTTTAGCATTCTCAATTCATGTCAGCTTGATATTTTTACTTAGGTTTTGCAGTTTCTATTAATGGTTTTAGTTGTGCAACAATGATGTGATATTCCTATTCTAAGTTATGTAATCATGAAAACATAGCAGAAAATGAACATACAAGTGAAAAGAGAGCCACTATTGGGCTTCCCATGTACTTACTAATTTAAAAAACATTGAAAAACATGTAGAAACTCAACATAAGTTTATTGAGTGGTGCAACTGCATCGAGTGGAGTAATGTTAAGGCTTATATATATACATATAAATTTTTAACACCATGAAAAAATTGTTTATTCTAAGTGGATGAAAATAAAATCAATTTTGTTGCGGTTAGCTTATTTCTGCTGGTTTATGGTAACTTGACCATGTCAACATGTTTCATCTCATTGTCATTTTCTATATAAAAACTAAAAGTCAGGTGGAAGGCCATTTGTTCTGGACAATTTGAATTTACGTAAATACCTAATTAGAGTTATGATTTTGTGCTGGGGCTGCTCTAAGGAGGTGGTTTCTGATTGATACACATGTGCTGAAAGATGAAAGTAGTTCTACTAATTTTGTGATTGAGAATCCATTGGCTCGAAACCCAGGTAAATTATCTCTCCTTTCAGTACGAATTATTTTGAATAGTGTGGTTTCGCGAAATTGTGATTATTTCTCAGGTAATTGATTGTTTGCCTTTTTCTTGTTCATTCGTATAACGTTCTTTCTGGTGTTAGTGTTTCTTAACGTGCCTTTTCTAATAGGAAATTACAAGATGAATTGAAGGTCAACCCAGATGAATTTAAAGGTATCTATTCCATTGAGAGGCGGAGACTGAGCGGACTGTGTGAAGATCACGATCGACAGGTCGAACTATGTGTGCAGTGGGTCAGTGGCCCAAAAATCCGCCTGGGGTGATCTTTCGGACAAGTGTTTCATCCACCATATCAAAAATAATTTCTCTATATTCTTTTATTGTTCAACTAAATTTTATCACTCTTTTGGTTAATTTCCTCAGCTTGCTCATGGACATGGAACATGTTATGGTTTACCAATGGCATGAGGGAAGGAGTTGATCAGCATGTGAGAAAGCAATTTCAATCATCTCTCATAAATATAACATGTATATCCTTGATGTAATTTGACACAAGTGAAAACAAACATACAAGGGTTCGAAGAGAAAAAACAGATGGCGGATTCTTCGAAGAGAAAAAGGGATGCACAAAATCGACTCCCAATACCTTTAACCAGGCCGCACATAAATATTAATAGATGGTTTTATCTTTTTTTTATTTTTATTTTTCCTTTCTTTTTCTTTTCCATTTTTTCCTTTTCATTTATATTTTTTAAGTGTGTTTTTTCAAATAATTAATTATACTCAATATTAACTGTAAATTAAACAATTTTATATTAATTATTCATCAAAACTTATATTGTATAGAAACATTATTTAAACTTTTGTGCTACTAATGAATATCATCAGAATATATAATTGATACTTATTAACAAATTTAAATAAGAAACAATTACACACAACAAATAACTCTTTACAATATGAACAAATTAAATAATTATAAAACGTAAGCACAGCCGATAACTTTCTAGTATATATATATAGAAAAAGGATGGGAGACAAGCAATTTCCTTTTCAAATTTTCCTCTCGGTTTTCTTTCCTTATGCTAAGGAAAAGATGAATATTTTTTTTGTGATATAAACTTCACCACCCTCAGCCCAAATCACATATATCTACGCCACTTAATAAATTAATAAGCATGAGGTGTATTTTGTAGTGATAAGTATTATTCTCACAACCACACTTGTCTAAAGTCTATGCATTTGTGGCGAGACTAATAAATTGGACATAGCATGAGGTGTTACCACACCAATAATTCTACTACTATATTCTTATTTTGTAAGCTTAACCTAAGGCTAAATAATGGCTTGGTACAAATTAAGCTCGGCATTTTATTTCAGAAATTGCGTGCGTGTAATAGCTTCTTGGTGCTATATGGTCAAACAACCCTTATGCTTATTTATATGTACTACTAAATATTTAGAATAATTTCTAAGTATAGCACTTCTCGACTTGGATTAAATCTTGACCGAATTTACTCGACTTCGATGATTAATCTGAATACCTCGATTCCGAATAAAACATCGACATAAAAATAATGAATCCCGACTTATGATAGCCGTTTATAAAAATAAACATTTCAGAATTAATTATCGAAACTGATTCGGTTACTGAAAATAATTTAAACCGAATATTCTATCGACTTAAAGTCGAACTTATATCTGAATAACTTACTAACTGGGCTCGAAACTCATCTTTGACGATTTATCGAATATTCTCGAATTCGATTAATACGTCAACACTGGAATAATTAATCCCAACTTATTGATGTCTATTTATTAAATAAATAGACTGAGATTAATTACTAGAATTTGACTCGGTTAATAAATAAAATCAACCGTGTATATTTCAACTTAACGTCGAACTTGGAACATTACTAGCTAAATAATTTAGGCTCGAACACTAATATTGAGCATTTATTAATAAAGGCTAGCTTATACTCGGAAGCTAGTATTTTTCCTTTATTAAAAAGACTGGGGCGTTACATCTTCCACCCATCTTCCACCCCTCGCGCACCCATTCTCCTAGCCTCCATGCGTCATGCGCGTCGCTTCCTTGCACAAGCCTTGCACCAATTGTTCACCTCATTATTCCTTGGGTTGCGATGCCTTCTTGCTTGCTTGGCCTTGCACCTTCTTGACCTCAGTTCACATCCTCTCGGCCAATCCCGCTTGCATGAAGGTTGATAAATCGGGCTTTGTGGCTCTTCGAGCATGTTCTCCAGCCATAAGTCGTGGTCTTCGATAGACTCGTCCTCGGACTCATCGGGGTTGATGACCACTTCCGTATCAGCGCCCAGTCGTGCGTCCCAGCGCCCAGTAGCCGTCGGCCGTGCACAACAGCACGCCGATAACCGTCCTACGCGCACGCATGGTGCCAGCCGCACCCGTCAGCGCATGAACCTAGCCAGTCACGCACGGGCCAGCGCCAACAGCGGCCAGTGCGTACGACCGTGACGGTGGCCCAGCCAGCTGCCGACAGCCCGGCCACAGCGAGCCGGTGGTCTAGCCAGCCAGTGAACCGGCCGGTTCAGACCAGTTACTCGAGCGGTTCAGGACTTAGTGACCCGGTCCGAGTTTAGTTCAGTATTTCAGTTAAGTTTTCTGTTCAGTTCAGTCAGTTTAGTCAGTTCAGTCAGTTCAGTTAGTTCAGTATTTCCAGTCCAGTTCAGATTTATCACTCAAGTCAGAACCCGAGATTATTTCAGTAAATCCAGTTAAATATTTAAGTTCGAGTCGAAAATCTTAGCAGTTATTTTTAGTCAGTCTGAGCATAGTACTTAGTATTTGTTTATTTATATATTTTTACAGTTTGATCAGCAGCAGCATTTACACTTTCGAACCAGCAGTTCAAGTGGGGACTCAGACTGAGTATTACATTGAGTATAATTACTGGTATCATGTCAAGGTATGTATATCCAGTTTCGCTTAGAATGGTGGCCGGTTCAGGTGCCCTAAATCCATTCTGAGTTCTAGTGGCGTAATCTGCCCACCAGGGTGTGCACATGGTTCCGGCGGAGTTTATTATAGCCGACAGATATCTGATCCAGTAGCAGTTTATACTGTTGATCATCCATACATGGACATAGACACATATTATATATATGTCTTTGATCATGATATCGCAATTATTATTACTGTTTTATTTCAGTATGAGTTTCTGCGGAGCATAGTGGCTTTTAGTACTCACGCCCCCACTATATTATCTTTTTCAGGTCATAGGGTCGGTCCTGAGGAGTGAGCTGAGCTGGTGGTCGTGGGTTTGTATATATGTCTTTTACAAACTTTTGGACATGTATATATTTATTTTGCCACGTTTTGACTTCCGCTGACATTTTCAGTTTTTCGAACTCGCATGTTGATTTCCAGATTTTGGTCTGATTTGTCAGTCGGATTTTATACCGTTTTACATGCTTGTTTGAAATAATCCGTTTTTCTTAATAAGTTTAACTTAAAAGGTAACGGATTTTCATAATAGAAAGGTTTCTCAGTAGCATCCCGAATCACGATTTCGCAAGTTAATAAGTATTTTTTGGATAAGATTTTGCGAAAATTTCACTCTGATTTTAATAAGCTAGCGGGGTGTTACAATCGGGCCCCCAGCCCGGGTCTTGATAGGCGATGCCTATCAGGTTCATTCCTGGCTAACCCGGATATCAACATACAGGCCCCCGAGCTCGGAGGGGAGGTCTCCCAACATCTCGTCTGAGGTCGTTATAATGGTGCGCAGCCCCGAGTTTGCCAAATTTCATCTCGACTTTTCCGCTTCTCTTGGAGTAGAATTTGTTTTTGCTTGAGTTCCAGTGCATTGATGACGCGAGCTGAAGCGACGCACCCATTAATACGATATGGCCGTCATGATTCTTGTTGGCCCTGAAAAGTCGTGATGTTTCAGAGTCCTTTATACACATCGCAATTCGATTCGTTCACGTGGCGCGTTGCGTCGTTTCAAAGAAAGGGTGATTAAACGGACGCGTGGATTTCACGCGGTTGCCTATGGACCGTCGGATCACCTCGATCGCGACCGTTCGATTCGAACAGTTATTTTAATCAATTTTGAAATTCAAACGTCGCCACACGTCGCATTGTATTTGGTCGGGTCTGCCCATATATATCTGCCTTCGTCTTCTTCGGGAAGCTTTTACATTCTCTGCAATTTCGAGCGACTTTCAGACCAATTTGGCAACAAGATTTTCGGAGTTGTTCAGAGCTTCCTGCAAGTCGATACCCAGAGCTTGCATCTCGGTAATTTCTTCTACACTTCTTATTTCCTTTAAATATATCGAATTCCTTCGATTTCGTGGCGAATTCTTCTGGCGAGGAGGAGAAGCGCACTGCGATGGGCAGTTTCGGCGGAGACGGAGAGCAGGTAACGACAGAGGAGACGGGGGAGTTGGTGGTTTACTCTCCTCCGACGGCGGAGACGGTGTGACCACTCCGGGTCACCCCCATCTCGGCTATCCGGGTGACGTATGCTGAGATCATCGAATTCGACTCCCATTCCTCTGACGGCGATGAGGAA
>CACSLK010003142.1:478632-489481 GCA_902706635.1 Striga hermonthica
AGTCCCTTCACGGCTACATGTCGGAGTGGTTTTGGGTATCCGGCGAGTGGCAAGCGCCTGAGGCTGCCCGGCGTCCCTTTACAGGCTTCATCTCGGGCCCCTGTGAGTCCTTTTCTATTTTTTCTTTAACTTATTCTAATTATGTGTTTTTTCCCTGTGCTAACAGGTTGATATTTCCATTTCAGTTCATAACCCGCACGTCGACATCAGTGACGACCTTGTTGATAAGATCGGCACTTTGCTGGCACTTGACGTGGACGAAAGATTTTACCGCGACCTTGTTTCGGAAGAGAGTCTTCTCACACACGGGTTGTGTTCCGAGTCTAAGAGCAGCTACTTTACCCCTGGTGTGCTCGCTTTTTTTTCATTACTTCGTATCTGTTTTCGAGCTCGGTACTCACGCTTGCCTTCATTTCGCCAGTTTATTACCCACTGCATCGGGTGTGTGGGCACCGCTCTGTGAAGGACGCCAACAAATACGCACGCGCTAACCCCAACCCTTTAAAGAAAAGGAAAAAGATGGCGAGTCAGATGTCGTTTCTGATGAGGCCGACGAAGAAGGCGTCGGGCTTGATATCTGCGAGCAAATCTAGTGTGGTTCCCCCGGCTCCGCCCAGCTCGGTACCAATGGACCCGACACCGACAGCACCAGTCGGCAGCGTCGTTCGCGGCCAGACAGGGGGCCGGGGTGGAGCGACAGACGGCCGAATCGGTGGCTGCAGTCCCGTCTCGACCCGCAGTGACGGCGAGACTGATCGTGGTGCCGAAGCTCAAAGGAAGAACAAGAGTCAGGCTCGTGAGGAGGATTCTGAGGGGACCGGTACCAGCTCTCAGGGTGACCGGGACAGGTCTTCGTCCCCCCTGAAGACGAAGAAGGTCGAGCAGCCCGATGCTGACTTTACCCCTAACGAGGCGGCGTCAGATGAGGCGACTATCGGCCTGGCCCGCGGGGGCTCGACGTCCGCGCACCAGGTCGGGACTTCCACCTATCGGGAATTTGGACGAGGACATCCATATGCAGTAACCAGAAGGATTCATTGCAAAGGGTCAAAAGCATCTGGTCTGCAAGCTGAAGAGGTCCATTTATGGACTAAAGCAGGCTTCGAGGTCTTGGAACATCCGTTTTGACGAGGTTGTCCAATCATATGGATTTACCCAATGTCCGTATCAGCACTGTGTGTACAAGAAAAGTGATGGAAATGTGGTGGTGTTTCTTGTGCTATACGTGGATTACATTCTTCTCATTGAAAACAGTGTGAAGATGTTGTCAGACGTGAAGGTATGGTTATCCAAGCAGTTTGATATGAAGGATTTGGGAGAAGTAGGACATGTTCACGGAATCAAGGTCATTCGGGACCGAGAGAAGAGAAAGTTGTGCATATCCCAATCCACATACATAGATATTTTCCCTAAGCGTTTCAACATGCAGGATTCCAAGAAAGGGGATTTACCCTTTCAGCATGGAATACCTCTATCTAAGAAGATGTCCCTGAAGACACCTCAAGAGATAGAGGACATGAAGGCAGTTCCTTATGCATCGGCAGTAGGAAGCCTCATGTATGCGATGTTGTGTACGCGACCTGATATTTTTTATGCTGTGGGCATGGTAGCAAGATATCAGAGTAATCCAGGGCCGGAACATTGGTCTGCTATAAAGCATATACTCAAGTACCTACGTAGAACTAAGGAGTACATGTTGATTTACCAGGCAGATGAATTGCTTCTGTTGGGTTACACCGATTCTTACTTTCAGGCAGACTGGGACGAAAGCAAGTCAACCTCAGGGTTTGTGTTTACTTTAGGAGGATAAGCCATAGTATGAAGGAGTGTCAAGCAGAAATGCGTGGCAGACTCAACCATGAAGGCTGAGTATGTAGCAGCCTCAGAGGCAGCGAAAGAAGCTGTCTGGCTCAGGAATTTTCTCCTCGACCTTGATGTGGTGCCGAGTTTGCCCGCTACGATTACAGTGTTCTGTGATAACAGCGGAGCAGTAGCAAATTCGAAGGATCCACAGACTCATTAAGCGAGTAAACACATAGAGCGCAAGTACCACCTGATACGAGAAATCGTTGGACGAGGAGAAGTCGTTGTTGCCAAGATACAGTCAGAGTACAACCTAGCAGATCCTTTTCCGAAGAGCCTAGCGGTGAAAGTCTTTACAGGACACGTAGAAGGAATGGGAGTCAAGCATTAGAGCGATATAGTAGACTAGTCTTTAAGAATTAGATTGAATGGAATTGTGGTTAGTTTATTTCAGCCATGAGCATATAAAGCATAAGTGGGAGATTGTTAGAGATATGTTGTAAAAGCTATATTTTGCAGATTCTATCAATTCCATTTTGATCTGGCCATCATGTTTCAGTCAAAGTACATATGTTTGCAGTTTATTTATTTATGCAAATTATACTCCTTGTTTTATATTGAGATAGTGTGGTTCGAAGTGTTACGAACAGAAAGATCGCCTATCGGTTCCTTATAAGACTAAACTATTCGTTCACAGTCTACACAGGCAGTGATACCGCTCTTGGAAAAAGACTGTAGTGTATTCCTCATTCAGTTGGTCTTTGACTGAAGAATTACACTAGCACTCATGATAAGTGCTAAACAGGACCGCAGAAGGATAAGATTATGAGACTCACTGATCGTTGTTGTAATCTAGACCTTCGGTGATTGATGCGTTCTCTGAAGCTGTAAGATAATATAAAATAGGCATATATATTCATTTCTTGTTTATTTGATTTACCAAGTGATTCCTATTTTATTAGGATGACACTAGGTATTTTGGCAAATGACAATGATTATATGATTTGTATTATAAATTATTTACAATCACTATGTACCAGTGCGCTGGATTGATGACGTCCCCGAAATGAGCTCAGGAATGTACATTATGTTAAAACCCTGCAGGTAGACGATTGTCTGACATAATGGTTAAGGTTCTGAGTGATACTAATAATAAATAAGAAGTTAATTAATTATTTTTTCAGTAATTTAATTATTTAACAGACATTATATCTTAAACATAGGGAGGTGAATCGATCAATTGGATTAATTTTATTTAATAATGGAGGCTCGATTTTATTGATAAAATAGGAGCTAAATGGAGAGAGCAATAATATTACTCTAGTGGAATGTTTTGTTATTTAATTCCATTTAATAAGGAATTAATTTTATTCCATATTTATTATTCCATTAGGAAGGGAATATTCCTACTAGAATCTTGTCTAAGGTTAGGAGACTTGGGAGTCTTCTAGAAGGTGATGAGTAGTAGGAATTCAATCCTAGATTGGATTAGTAGATGGAATAGAATTAGGATTCCTTGGCCTAATGGGATAAGCCCATATTTAGCACCTCCTTAACGTCCCTAATGGAGCCTATAAATACACCATGTCCCAACCTCTTGCAAGTAGATGTGTTGGCCGATTTTTCACTCCTACATACGTGAGAAATAACATCATTTGAGAGTTAGGGAGATTCGATTAAACGCTCCACCAAGTTTAATCGAAGTAGGTGTTTAGGTAATCCATTAGAAGGCTTTTGGGTACAATTTATTCAAGCCTTTATATATATATATATATTTTCCAGTCACCTCCTCCAGCCGACCGCCGTCGTCCGCCGCCGTCGACCACCGCCGAAAATCGCCGCCGCCGCCTATCGCCGCCGGAAGCCACCCGAGTCCAGCAGATCGCAACCGCGAGCTACCGCCATAGTCGCTCCCAGGCAGACACGGTCCCAGCACCCAGCGACGACGCCCAGTGACGCATGCGGGTTCCCAGCGCGCCACCTGCTTGCTCGCTGCTTGTGCCCCGCTGCCAGTCGCCGATCGCGCAAGTTCTCAGCGCGAGACTTCAGTCGCGCACACACTTGCCCACACCCGCGTGCCTCCACCTGCCAGCGCCAATCCGCCCAGGAGTAGGACTACCCGCGCACGTATACTGCCACCGCCAGAAGCGCGCACGCACGCTGCCAGCGCCTACCCAGCGACCCGTGACCGCTGCCAGCATCCCTTCCACGCGACTAGCACCCGCGACCGAGCTGCTGCTACCGACACCGAGACCCGACTACTGTGAAACCGAGCTTCGTGTGATTTATCGATTAGAATCGATTAAAGGCCAAATCTATCTGCCCATTAGATGGTGGTGTTCAGATGAACTACATCAACTGTATTCTACATCGTCTCTGAGTCAGCGAAAATTTTAAAAGGTAATGTCCATATCCTAACTATAGATTCTGCTACATTAGGATTTATTTCGATAAGTTCAATATTGTGCATGTTGTTTGACGTTCCTCATAGAACACAACAGCCGAGTTCGAGGAGATGCGGAGCCAGACCCTCTCAAGTTTGGGGCTTCCATTGTTGTTGGGCGATTGAATTAGGCTGAATTTGGGAAGGGCTTTTGAAAAAGGAGAAGAATTTGGGAAGGTGGAGGAAAGAGGATCTGTGAGAAGACAAAGGAAGTGACGTGGAGAAAGAAAAGGGGAAAGAAAAGAAAAAATAAAAAAGGGAATAGAAAATTAATGGAAGGAAGGATTTTTAGGCCATGAATGTGATTGGGCTCAAATTAAAAAGGACAATTTGGGCTTTTGCTAAATATTAAGTTTGGACTAGGGGTGTTCATGTTCCGATTTTAACCGAAAAAAACCGTCAATCCGGACCGCGGATCGGTTAAATGGTCGGTTAAAAATACCTTAAAAAATCCGGTGGTTAATTTTTTAAAAAATCCAGAATAACCGGTCCAGTTAACGGATTACCTACGGCAAACCGCCGGTTTAACCGGACCAGACCAGTAAATATTAAAAAACTATAACAAATATATATATATATATATATATATATATATATATCATTCACTATGACCGACAAATACAATACATTCACTTTCACCTTTTGGCATTTTGTTGGCTTAATTTTGTAAGACACTATAGCTTTTCACTTTTTTCTCACTTTGCTTGGGTTCAATTTGCATAATTTAATCTTCATCATTTTTGTATTTTTATGTTTATGGGACGAAATGTGTATTTTTATGCTTATGAGACGAATTGTGTATTTTTTATTTCATTATTATTGTTTGTCTTAATTTTTAGGCCCAAATAATCTTTTGGGCCCAAAATTGAAAAATAAAAGTTAAAGCCCCTAAAATGAAAAAAATAAAAATTGAAGGCCCAAAACAAGGATTTTGGATTTAACCTGTTAACCGCCAAACCGGACCGTTCAATGCGGTCCAGAGTGTGGCCGGTTAAAAAATAAAACCGGTCCGGTTATGGACAAGAAAAAAAATTAACCGTTAGGTCCAGTTTGGTCATGGTTTAGGCTAAAACCGGACCAATCCGGACCGTGAACACCCCTAGTTTGGACATTTAGATTAAGAGGTGGGCTACAATTGAATTATGGGATCAAAGAAAAATAAACAGAAATGAGCCATAGAAAGCACAACCGAACGAACTGCGAGCCGAGCCTTGCCGTCGAGCGCACCGTGTCCAGCCCTTGCCCCGTTTTCACGTCTCCCCGTTGGAGTACGGTAATGGGCGGCTTACTCAGGACTTTTTTTTTTATTTTTTTTATGTGTATATGTATATATGTGCTACATTGGTGTTTATATGTGATTTGGAGTATATATGTTTATAAAAATAGTTAGAATTATGGTCGTCTCTTCGGTTTAACGTTGAAACCGAGGGACATGTGTGAATTCGTGGAAATCCTAGAGTTATAGGTACTTTGGACTGCATTTTGTTCAATTTTCGCAGCTAAATTCGAACCCTAGTTATATGAACTCGTAACTTCAGATTTTGAGATTGGTTTTGCAAAAAATGTTTAGCTGAGAGGTCAATATTTTGTGGAAATCTCTTTTGTGTCCTTTATTATGTGTAAAAAATTAAAAAGAAAACCCCGAGCAAAACTCCAGAAACCTTGGTAAGTATTATTTTGCAGCCACCGGTTGCGCCTACTGAACCTTGTTTTGAAATTTCTCGACATGTTTGTCTTCTCTATGACCCGTCACCTCGTTTTCATGTCAAATCTATTTTAAATGATCTTTAATTGGTTTGTCGAGTCTAACTGTTAAATCCGAAGGTTCCAAAATCCACTAGAAGTTCCACAAATAATTTAGTCAATAATGTTTTGGCTAAGTGAAAATATTGTGATGACTTTAAGTGTCAGGATAGTATGTTGATAGGACTATCTTGATTAATGTAGGTGTTTGACGAGCTGAGCCCTCGACCTACATACCTGATTGTGTGTTGTTGGGTACTTCGATTTCCAGGTGGGTTATTCAAAATTATCTATGCCATGAGTGATAAATGTTTTATTTATGTGATTATGATCAATATATGTATGAGAAATATGTAGCCTTCGATGTGACCTGTGTCGGCCATCGAACGGTTATTTCCGTAACTATAGAACAACCCCGTTGGGGTAATCTCCTCTTTACGTCCTTGAGAAGGACACGTCGCTTAAGACCAGGGCTATGCTCGGTCAGCGATAAGTACCCTGATGTAAGTCCGATGGCCAGGCCGGGCCTTCGGGGAGACTCCTACTGGCTGGACACTCGTTGTAAGGCCAGAAGGTCGAGGGCCGTGGATTTTGATATATAGTCTACAGTAGTCTATTGCTATAGGTGTGCACATGAGAACGAACTTGGGATAGGAGGTTGGGATAACTAATTATTTACGTATACATACTTCGATCATGCCATTTACTTTTTCGTATCTATTATTGTTCATGTGCATAGTGGCGGGCACTACGGATTCCTTTTGTACTCATCCCCACCTGTTTCTTCATGGTTGCAGGTTGAGCAGGTGGCAGCATGATGGCGAGAGACGAGTGGTGGTCGCTCGTTTGCCCGTCCTTATTTAGTAGCTTCCGCAAGTATTTATGAACTTTGAATTATTGACATTATTTATGAACACTGGTTTTAATTATGCTTTGAAAACTGAGGATTTACGAATTATGACCTAGGAAATTTGAAACATTGGTTTGGGGAATTGTTCCCATTGGAAAATTGATGAACTTGGGATTTATGAAAACGTCGGATGAAACGTTAATTTCAAATTTACGATACTTGTAAGTATGAATTTTGTATTGTTGATTTATGAATTTATGTTAAGTAGCGCCACCTATTTATGAAAAGAATTTTGAAAAATTTTAAGTTGACTGTTTGACTTTTGTCAAAATAAATTGGGGCGTTACATCTCGCACTTCACCGCCGCATTTTGTCTCGCTTGTCGCGAGTCCCTTGTCACCGTCGTTGCAGCACCCTGTTCGCGTAGTCCTGCGACCCTCGTCGCTGCTCTCATCTCGATCGCGCGC
Source organism: Striga hermonthica (assembly GCA_902706635.1). Lineage (NCBI taxonomy): Eukaryota > Viridiplantae > Streptophyta > Magnoliopsida > Lamiales > Orobanchaceae > Striga > Striga hermonthica. The sequence goes on from CACSLK010003142.1 coordinate 485,939, forward strand.
CACCTTCAGCAAGTCCCAGCGAGTCCCTTTTTCCCGGCGCATCCCGTGTCTTGTCATCGTGTGTCGCGCGCCATCCCTCATCGCGTGACGTTCATCAGAGCCGCAACACATCACCTCCGAGAGCCATCATCAACGAGCCCTGCTCCATCGCTGACCCTCGCGTGAATCTTTCAGCACCGCACGTTCCCAGGCGAGCCGAAGCGTAGCCGTCGAGCCCCGTCGGTGCACACGTGCAGTCCGTATCTGCCCTGTTTTGACTCTTTTCGCGTGACCCCATCCCGAGAACGGTACAAAAGGATCGAACCCCGTTTCATTTAATTGTGTATTATGTGTATTGTATTGTATTCTTATAGCCTTTGTATTATTTCATTTTATGATTTGATATAATAAAATCATGTGTTAAGAACTCTTGTCAGTTCGTGCGAACTCAAATGAGACCTCGTTAAATCCATGTTAAGTATTGTGAGAACCATAATCCGTCCTGGGTCTGATCGTGAAGGCCTCGAACGATTTTGATGTTTGTCGAGTCGAATATGATTTTGTGAACTCGAATAGTTGTTGTTTATGTGTTAAATTCGTGATAAATCACATCCTGCTCTACTTGATATGAAACTTTGGGTGTCAAGTCCTCTGATGTTCATATAGATCTTGTAAAAAATTCATGATTTAATTCCAACTTTAGCTATTTTAATAATTGTTTGGATTTCTAGGCAGAATCTTGAAAATTGCATAATAAATCGAGTTGTGCTCCAATTTTGCTGAAAAATTTTGAATATGATTTCTCTCTGTTGTATTTGGATGTCATGTAAAAATTTCATAAGTTTCGGACTTTGTTTGTTAGGGTAACTAATTGTTTGTGTTATTCTGTTGAAACTCGTTTTATTTATGAAAATTCGACCTCTTGCTGTAAATTGCTGAATTTTGGTTTATGTGTCTATTTAATGATGTTATGCGTGAGGAAAAATGCCCAGGATTTTTGGAGTACAAATTGGTACGTTTTTGGTGAAATGTTGAATTCCGCAAAATTTTGCTACAATTTTCATTATTCGTGTGTTTAATGTTAAAGCTAAAATTTTTATATGTTGATCCTCGCATGTTGTAGTTGCTTAGGTAAAAATTTCAAGTGTTAACTCATTCATTTGGTCAGGCTTTGAAATAATGCTCGTTTTTTGTTGAAAACTTGGTTTAATTTTATAAAATCATGTGTTTTGAGTTAAGGGCTGAAATTTGGTGGTTTTGCTAAGTCCAATGAGGTGGATTTTATGATAAAATTTCATAACTTAACTCATTCGATTTGCTTACCAACTTGAATAGGTGGTTTTCACGTCAAATATTTCAAAATATAGTTTTGTGTTAAAAATCTGTAAATCGGCTCGTATGTTGTTCCTTGTTGTCTGACTTGGTCATCCTTTGATTGAGTTTATGTGTACTCCCATACGTGTTTTGGTTGAGTCTAAGTGTTGCAACGTCCACAGGACTTCACGAACAACTTAGTAGAATCAAGTTCGACTAAGTACGATTTGTGTTTTTCGTTCAAAGTCAAAATAAATGTTGATTGTAGAATCTTAACTTAATGTAGGTGTTTGAGGTGTCGAGCCTTGACCTACGTCCATTGCTTATTGTGTTTAAGCAAATTCGAAATCCAGGTGGGTTTATTTATGAAATTTGCTATGCCATATGTGTTTTCTTTGTTGAGTAGGTATGATCTATGTATGAGTGTGGAATATGTAGCCTATCGAAGTGACCTGTTACAGCCGTCGGTACGGTTGTCCCCGTCGAGTTATGGTACGGTTGCCCTTGCGAGGCAAGTCTCCTTAAGTCCTGATATGGTCGTGCCCTTGTGAGGTACGTAAGCACATATGGAAGGCCGTGTCCGTTACAGTGGCAAGTACTCGCGCCTTCGGGTAATGAATCCCCGTTCTGCGGCTAGCGATAGATGTGCACAGGAGTAAGGTTATTTGTTGCGATAGGAGAAGAGACATGTTTTATTATTTTGTATTCATGCTGCGACCATACCATCTTAACATGTTATTATTGTATATGTGCATAGTGGTGAGCACTACAGTTGCATTTTGTGCTCACTCTCACCTGCTCTTCACGAATGCAGGTTAAGCAAGTGCCGGTTGACAAAGGAAGGACGAGTGGGTTAGTTTATTGATTATGTTTTATTATGCTTCCGCTTTTCGAATAATTGCATGGTCTTTATGAACCTTGTTTTGGGTTAAGACATGATGAAATGTTTTTGAAACTCATGTTCGAGATTGTTGGATTTAAAATATTTTGATGAACATATTTTGGATTGGTTATCATGTTGCTTATTTATTCATGCTATTGTGTTTGAGTTGAATAACATGTGAGCTATATTGCGAATCGGTTAATGAAAACTATGTGAAAACCGGGTAATGAATCCCCGTGCGACCAGATATGACTTGGTCGAGGTAAATGTTTTTTATTATGCCCTTATTTTCGAAAATGAATTCGAAAAATGTTATTCTGATTTTTAAAACGCCCGAGATTTCTTTAAAATCAAAGTGGGGTGTTACACTCACCAAATATAATCGAAGCTCGGTTCGATCGCACAGTTTCAAAAATAAACAGAAATATATATATATATATATATATATATATATATATATATATATATATATATATTAATAAGCATTAAACAATTTGACATTTAATAATAACAATAATTGTAGTAAACAATTAAGACAATTAAAACATAATAATAAAATTAATAATAATAATAATAATAATAATAATAATAATAATAATAATAATAACAGTAATAATAAAAATAATAATAATGCAATAATAAACAAATAATACCACTAATATTCATAAACAAACGGGGCATTATAGAAAATCTACAAGACAATCAAAAACCCCAGCATATCTCAGCATCTACCAACATAACCTACCATCTGCTAGCCTTGCTATGATTGATCCAAATCCATCTTCATCTGAACAGACTCATGGTACACCTAGGATATGTCATTACCCCATCTCCCCGCAATGGGAGGAAAGGGGAGTGGGTAAGCATATATGATCACTTGTTTGTTGCATCTCTATCTCCATCACATGCTTGCTTTACTTCTTCTATATCCCAAATTACTAAGCCCAAAACTTATGGTCAAGCAGTTAAAAACCACTGTGGCAAGAAGCCATGCATAAAGAGTTGAGAGCTCTGGAACAAACTAAAACATGGGAATTAACTGCCTTACCACCTGGAAAACACTTATTGGCTGTAAATGGGTTTATAAAGTTAAATATAAAAATGATGGTAGTATAGAAAGGTACAAAGCCCGTTTAGTGGCCAAAGGGTACCCCCAAGAGGAAGGGATAGATTATTTTGACACTTTCTCACCTGTAGCTGAAATAACTACAGTCAGATTGTTTGTTGCATATCCTCTATCAAAAATTGGTTTATAGAACATTTTGATGTAAACAATGCATTCTTGCATGGTGATTTGCATGAAGAAGTATACATGTCTCCTCCACCAGGATATTGCTCTGATTCTGATAATAGAGTATGTAAGTTGC
>CACSLK010003142.1:491540-525442 GCA_902706635.1 Striga hermonthica
AAAAAGAAGAAGAAGAAGAAGAAGAAGGAAGCTTAATTCATGTGTTGATTCATTTAATGTGTTAATGTATTTGTTAGTTTGAGTTTTCCTTGCGCTGTAAATGTGTTGTATATGTGATGTATTGGAGTGTATTATGTGAGTTTAATTTCGATTTTGTTGGCCCTATTTTTGAGTTAGAAGGTAGTGACATAGAAAAGGAAAGAGACACGTTGGGTTATGTTTTGCCGTGTTTTGTCCATGTGTTCCGTGAGCTTATTTTTTGTTCTCAAACCCATTTTAACAATTATTATAAAATGAGAAAAATCCTAATAGACTATTTTTAAGTCTCGTGACCCCATTTTCCCTTCCTGGGTCTTTCTTTTAAAAATTCAAGAGTTCCAAGTCTTTGAAAAATCCGACAAAAATTCCTTAATCATTGTTTGTTGATTAAGCGTGGTTTTCCTATTGTCTTCGAGTAGTGAGGTATGTTATTGATTTATTATCTCACTTAAATGTAGGTGTTTCAGGAGTCGAGCCTCGACCTACGTTCCGCTACTTGTTGTGTTTTGACATTCCGGAATACCAGGTGGGTTGATTTATGAATATCTATGTCGTGAGTAATTGATGTTATATGTATGGTATTATCAATGTATGCATGTGAACCATGTTGCCTTCGATGTGAGTTGTATGGCCGTCGAACGGTTATCCTCGTAGCTATAGAACGGACCCTGTTGGGGTAATCTCCTCTTTTCGTCCTGAGCAAAGGGCGCATCGCCTGTAAGACCATGGTTGTGTTTGGCCGGAGATAACTATCTCGTTGCAAGACCAAGGTAGGGGTCTTGGCCGTCGGGGGATACTCCTGCTGTTTGGGCATCGTTGTAAGGCCTTAGAGAAGGCATTCGATACATGGACCAACAGTAGTCTATTGATTAGGTGTGCACATGAGACTGAACTTTGGATAAGAGATGTGATAGATAATTGATTCGTATACATGTTGTGACCATACATGTCCTATTATATTTGTTATTTATGTGCATAGTGGTGAGCAAGTGGATATTTGTGCTCACCCACATTTCATCCCCCCCCCCCCCCCCAGATGTAGGTTGCGGGCACCGCGAGGCGAGACGAGTGGTGGTCGGTCTAGATGACTGAACTATTATTTGTGTTTCTTCCGCTTTTGAACTATGACTGAATTTATGACTTTGGATATTTCAAACTCTATTTATTTACGTTATTTGAAACATTGTTAGGGAGATGCCCCGTTTGACATTGTTATGTCTTTTAAACTTGGGATTGAAAACTCGATTTGGGTATTTATGACTTCGGATGAAACCTTTGATAAGGTGTTGGATTAAGTTTGATGTCATTGCTATGGCTGTATATTGTGATGATTTGGAATAAATGAGTTACTCCATAAATGTTTGAAATGGGTTTTGCAAAATTAAATTGATTTTTCTGAAAAGTCATAGATTTTCGTTAAATCAAAGTGGGGCGTTACAGGAATCATGAGACCTTTGCCCCGGTCGTGGTAAGGATTTGCTACTTTTTTCAAATTGTTTTTTCGTGAGAACTCGACGGGAGGAGTGCAAGAAATTTCAAAATTTTTGAATGAGAGGGAATTATGAGGAGGGCAATACGGTCGAGGGGAGAGGGGGGAGGGGGTTAAATAGTAATAAGGGAGGCAGTGTTTAGCAATTCACATCTTCTTCCAGCTAATGCCTATTAAAATTTGGTCTAAAGATTTCGTATGAGCACCATCCTAGGTCCTAAGGAGAGAGAGACTGACACTCGTGCTTGATAAAAATATATCCACTTAAAACGAGTATTTTTTTTTATGTTTACTGGGATTAATTTTGAAAATAATAGTATGATTAGTTGTTAATAGGATTTCGAGTTTATATTAAAATAATATTTAAAATAAAATATTTAAAACTGATTTAATGTAAAAGTAAGAGAAAAATGATGTGAAGTAATAATGATTAACTAAAATCATGAGTGGGTGAATAATCAATTAAAGTTGAGGCAGAATGATTGATTGATATTATTTAATCATATTAATCATATTAATGATAGTAGGGTTTGGTTAAAATTGAGTTAAATTCTGAATATGAATTAAATATAAATTAAAAATAGAAAAATGCTATAAGTACATAATAAATGTACATAGAAGTGTACATAACACTCAGATAGAGTAGGATCCACTTGATTTGTAAACAAACACCTAGTGGCTGATATTTTGGAAATACTTTTCAATGTCTTTGTTGATTTATCATGGCTATTAGAAAAAGGGGAAATCAAAAATATATGAAACCTAAAATATTCCATCACAAACTGTAACGCCCCGTTTGAATTAAAATTATTTAAAATTATTTATTGGTTTATTATTGCCATTATTATTATTATTATTATTATTATTATTATTATTATTATTATTATTATTATTATTATTTATTTATTTGTGATTAAATGTCTAATTGTTCTAAATGTCTATTATTATTATATAAATATATATTGCGTGTATTATAAATATAGATAATCTGGATTAATTTATTATTTGTCGTCAATTATATTGATCGGGAGTTCTTGTTAATGCGTTTATTTCCGTCCCAATTGAGATTAAGTCTAGCCCCATTTGTGGTTTAACAATTTTTGGGTCATTTATGTTTATTCCTTGGCCCAAAATTCTTTTATCCCTTGACCCAATTCTCTTAATAATTTTTGGCCCAGTAAGATTAATCCTTGGCCCAAGCAGATGAAACCCAAACTGTTGTGAGCAGAAATTTGTTCGGCCTTTTCCTTCTTCCCTTCTGCACCGTGACCGAGTCGTGCAAATTGAATTGCAAACGCGATTCTCTCGCGAGATCCTCTTGCACGTTCGCACATCTGGTTCTACTCTACTTAAGACTCGGTTGTGGAGACGTAATCTCATATCTCTCTCAGCATCCTGTTCGTTTAAAAAATAAAAAAAAAAAATTGAGAACCTGCAAATTCCAGCGAGGCCTTCCAGCAGCGGAACTCTCCGAGCAGCATCTTCTCCCGGTGACCATCATCCTCTCCGCACGACCACCTTGTTCGCAGGCGAGCCACGAACAGCCTCAATTCACCGGCGTTCTCCCCGTGTCTGCCATAGCCGAGGAGCTCGAGCCACCGTCGACCGTCGAGGCGAGATTCCCCCAGCAGCCAGTCCGCGAGCCACTCATCGACGCTCAGTTCGAGCTTCGGAAGAGTTTCGAGTTCCGTCGAGACTCCGTTCATTACGTCTCCTTTCGACCATTTTCCGATTTCTCGTAAATTTCTCGAAGAAGGGTAACCTTTTCGAAACCCTCTCGTTAATTGCTTTTCAGAATGATATCGTTCGATTATTGTTTGTTCGCGCTGAATCATTTTGTCGGTTTCGAATTCAATTGATTTGTCGGTTGAGTTATATTCTTTAATCGGTTCATATGTCGCTATTCGTGAATTTTCGTAGACTTTCGGAACTCTCGTTTTGTGAGAAATTGGTCCATTATGTTGCTGTGTTAAATTTGTTGTGTTTCGGAGTCTCGTTTTATTGTTTCGAGCCTTATCGTTATCGTTGTGTCATTCGGTTGTTTTCGAACTACGTATTGTCGTTCCGACTTTTGACTCTTTTTAACCGGCCTTTATATTTTTCGAAACCTTGTAAATGTGTTATTTTCAGTAAACGTTTTATATTTTTGACCCGGTTGCCATTGGTGATGTCGTCGTCGAGTTCGGTTAAGTCTGCTTGTGATTTCACAAGTTCTGTAATTTTTTCCCAGCTCTGTACTTTCTTTTCAAGTTGCAAGCCTTTCATTGTAATATTAGTAATTTATGAGTTCAATTAAAATTGCGAACTAAGCTTGTAGCACAGTGTCATCTGTCCGCTATTCCTTGTGTGTGGTCGGGGGTTCGATCACATGCCTTAGTAATAGGCCTCTTTTTTTTATTTATTGAGGGCCAATTTCAGCGCGGGCCACAGGGCCTGATTCCAGCCCGCGCGGCCCGCGAACCCACACCCCCAGCCCGCGTGCCATCTGCCTAGTCCAGGCCCTCCTACGGCCCAATTTTGGTGCCAGGCCCAATTGTACTCTTGGTCTGTTTTCTAGTGGCCAGTGCGGCCCAGTTCGACTTTTTGACCTGTTTTGTGTTCTGAATGCCCGTTTTTAATACCAGTCTCGATTTTAAAAATATTTTTCAAATGATATAAATTAGGAAAAAATTATTTTAAGTCCCGAGACTTCAAATTTTAGTTCTCCGAGTCATAATTTTTCAAAAATGAGAGAGTTCCAAGTCCACGAAAAATCCGATTAAAACCCTTAAGACTTAATTTTTATTAAGTATGAGTTTTATGTTAAATTTGAGTAGTGAGATAAATTATTGATAAATTATCTCGCTTAAATGTAGGTGTTTGAGGAGTCGAGCCTCATCCTACGTACTTGCTCTTGTGTGCAATTTACTACCGAGCTATCCAGGTGGGTTGTAATTGTAAAATTTGCTATGCCATGTGTTTATCATAATGTTGACTTGGTATGATTTTAGTATGTACGTAAACAATGTAGCCTATCGGCGTGAGCCGATTCGGCCGTCAGTACGGTTGTCCCCGTCGATGTAATACGGTTACCTTGCGAGGCAAGTCTCCGTAAGACCTAATGAAAGGCCGTGTCTTGTCGTATGGCACGTACCCCCATGAGTTAGGGTAATGAATCCCCTTTCCTTGGCTAATGAAAGATGTGTACACGTGGGTATTATGTTGTGATGTGATTAGTAGACGTGACAAAATAATTGTTTTATGTTCATACTCTAACCATACCTTCTCTTCATTATTTATGTTGTGATATATGTGCATAGTGGTGAGCACGCTTTTTCATCTTGTGCTCATCTCCACCTGCTCTTCACCGATGCAGGTTAAGCAGGAGCAGAGTGACAAGAAGAGGCGAGTGGGTCGGTCATTTATTTATGCATTTTATTGCTTCCGTTAGAATAAATAAGGCTATGTTGGACCTTTATGCCGAGACTTGTTTAAACTATTTTCCAAAACGTATGACATGTTTGTTTTTAGAAACTTGTGGAACCCTTGATTATTGGGTATGATAATGCGGTTTTATTATTCATGTTGAGTATTAAGTCTCGTATGATATGTTTTGGTTAATGAAAACCATTTGTAAAAACCAAATAATAATCCCCGTGAGCCCAGATAAGACTTGGGTTATGAAAAATGTTGTTTAACACCCATTAAATTTCAAAAATGATCTCGAAAAATTTGTACTGATTTTTGGAAAATCCAAAATATCTGTAAAATCAAAGTGGGGTGTTACACAAACTTTCTAATAAATTAAAGTTACCGTTCACCTATTACGTTCGGGTTTCTAATTATACTTAGAATTTTGCTTTAAACAATATAACAAGTATAATAACATTTTACTCAATGCATTTTTTTCACAAAACCACACCTTTTTTTTTTATTTTTATTTATTTATTTATTTATTTTTATTTTTTTTGGTATAGAAGAGAAGAAGATGAATGTGTTTCAAACACAAAGGAAAAGAAAAGCTGCTACATATAATTATTCGATGAAGGTGAAGTGTAAAATAGTTGAGGCTGTTGAAAAAAGTTAAATTATATAACACATATCTGGAGTGTGATAAATAGATGATCACAGGAGGAATTCTCGCATACGTACAGGTCTTTTAACTGCATTTGTGAATCCCTGCATGGATCAAACCAACAGAAATCAAAATTGGGAATATGCTTATCATCATAAAAATACAATAAATGAAGTGAACATCTAAAAATAAATATAAATAATAACTATTAAATAAATATTATCAATCATTACTACACATTTCCAACAAAAAAAGCACTATTCACATATTTCTAACTACCAATCAGTAAAATATTTTACTATTTTTATATTATCTATACTTTATCTATTACATGTTTATCTTGTATCCATTGATAATCTAAAATATGTTTCATTCTTCTTCAACATTATTGAAATAATCTAAAATATGTTTCATTCTTCTTCAACATTATTGAATTTAAACAGAAAAGCCATTACTCCATTATACCTCATGGAATTTAAACAACAAAGGATGGGAATCTCTTTTCGCCGTCTTAGGCTTCGGCATAGCACTGTGCATAGGTTGAGAACCTCCATCGCTGTCATTTATAATCCTGTTTAAGATCCCACCAAAGCAGTTTTGAGATAGAGAAAAACAAAATTTAGTATTAAAAAGTATGTATCATTCAAGTGAAAGCTTCTGTAAAAATGTCATACTGGAGAACACATAGAATTCAACCATCAAGCGGACATACGCTTAAGCATAATATAAATGCAACAGAATGAAGCTGATTTGCACATCACTCGTCTTTGAAGTCAACAATCACTAAACCGACACATCCTTCTATTGTCAAAGTACCATTTTCTGTTGAATTGAAATAAAAGAAAAATAGCTCGTCACAAGATCACTCAGATCCCCTTAGAGTAAGTTGCATGGATCTTCTGAAGCTAAGCACATAGTCAGATAGAATGGAAGGGCAACTCCAAAGAAGAATATACCAAGAGATTAATATATGCAGATTTAAACGACAATGAACTTAGTGATGGTGCTATACATTTATCTAGAAACAGGTAAAAGCGGTTAAATTCAAAAGAATTTCAAGAATTCCATGCTTATTATATATGTAATGCAGTTTATGAACAATATAACATGGACAAAAAGTATCACAATCATGCCTGTCAAAGAAATTGAGCAGGCTCCCAGAAGGCTTTTTTGTTTGTTCAACTGATTTTGCTTTATCAGCAGCAGCAGCATTGCCAGACTCCACAAGTAGCGAATTTGAAGAGACAGAAAGTCCAGATTTCTGATTAGTTGGACTTTTTCCATTTATTTTCTTTACAGAAGATCCATTTGCATAACTTGATTTGGATGATACTCCAACTCCAATGTCTTTCTGTATTGAGGCATGATTCTCATGCATCAGCAGATCAGCAGATCTAGAGAGGCTACCTTGCAGAATCTTTTGCTTTTCAACCTGCAGATCATCATAAACATTAGACTCCGAATCTATCTATCTATCTATTCTATATCTATAATCTATCTATCTATCTATATCTATCTATAATCTATAATCTATCTATAATCTATAATCTATCTATAATCTATATCTATAACTCCCTCAAAAGTATGAGTTGTTTCTTGAAACTTTTGAATTGCCAAGAATATCCTCATAAAAAGATAAGTGTCAAGGTTATTAATGTAACTTTCTTATTCATGTTAGGAAGTTACAACTTTTAATTACTATATTTTATTTTTGATTCTTAATTATATCTTTAAGTTCTTACACATACAAAACATTACCTACACAAATTAATATATTTTAAATAATAATTTATTCTTAATTATATTATTCTGAATTAATCTACATATGATGTTAGGTTTCGATTTGGTTATTTTAAAAACAGTTTTAAAATGTAAGAGAAAAATTATTTTAAGATTTCTTAAATATAATATATGATATTTCATAAGTGTGAAATGATATTTCATAAGTGTGAAATATATAATGCACCACTAAAAGTATCATCTTTAATTTTTAAATATTATATTGTTTACCATATAAATTTTTTATTGAAGTATTAAAACAATTAAACAGGAACAATTTAGTGAACATGCATATGTTTAAGAATGATTGAATCAAATATAGTTATTCAACATACAAAATGTCAACTTTCTATGGAAAAAATTTATTTGTTAAGTAAAAAAGATATGATCTTGACATAAATATTTGTTTAAATTATTCACTAAAACAATATGCATAATATGATTTATGTTTACCTCTTAATAGTATGTATAGTATAAATATTTTTTATAATAATGTGTTACATGAATTAAAATAGCATTTACTGAATTGTAATATAAACAAAATAGATTAATTACAGAAATAAAATAAAATAACTAAAATTCTATTTTAAATCTTGAATTTTAGAATACGTGTACTTATTAGAAAATAGTTACAATTAAAATTAATTAAATAAAAATAAATAGTGAATTTACTTTAAGTATGAATCATTCATTAAAACTAGACTCATTAAATTTTCACATTTAGGATAGTCTTGAAGATCTGGGAACGAAGATAATGCATGTATGACAATTTTAGGAGATGCAACAATAATTTATGTTGGACAAGATATGTAGATAGATGAGTATCTTTAATCAATAAAGATGTTATTATTCCTAAGCTGTTTCATTTAATTTTTTTCCTTAAAATAATTATGACTTTAAAGACATTTTCAAATATTTATGTGTCTCTTATGTCATTATGACTAGAGAAAAATTATATATATTTAGGTATTATGAAATGTTATACTTGCAAATATGGCTAATTGCAACCACTATAATAAAAAAAATTGAGAACGAATTATTCAAACATAATGTTTTAGCTTCTAATCTACAATAAAAAATGATCATTATAAATTATAGTTATAACAAATTCGAATTATTTTTCAAAGAGTATGATGCAAAAGGATGACATTAGAAAACTATGTTTGATGACAATATTAATGATAATTATTTTAAGCAGAAGTAGAGATGAAATGTTGACGAATATATAAAAATAATGTTAAGATAAAAATAAAATATGAAATAATCATCATTACATAATTCATTTAAACTGGAATTAGTAACTATTCACATTTAGGATAGTCTTGAAAATTCGTGAATGAAGATAATGGATGTATAACAATGTTAGGAGATGCAACAATAATTTATGTTGGAAAAGATATATAGATAGATGGGTAGCTTTAATCAATAAAGATGTTATTATTCCTATGCTTTTCAAGTAAATTTTCTTTTTGAAATAATTAGTTAATTACGACTTGAATTAAAGACATTTTCAAATATTTATGTATCTCTTATGTCATTATGACCAGGGAATAACTATATATATCTAAGTATTATGAAATATTATACTTGCAAATATAATTACACTTGCAACCACAATAATCAAAATAATTGAGAACGAATTATTTAGACATAGTTTGTTAGCTTCCAATAGAAAATAAATAAAAAATAATCATTATAAATTATAGTTATAGCAAATTTGAGTTATTTTTCGAAAAGTATGATGTAAAAGGATGACATTAGAAAGCTATATTATGAAGACAATAATAGTGATCATTATTTTAAGCACAATGAAGATATCATTAAATAACAAAATCAAACACTATAAATTTTTTTAGCATTTACATTTTCACTAAAAAAATATTAATTTTATTTTTGGTTTTCAACCCAATGTTTTTTTTATTAATTTTATTCATCATAGAGTTCAGATAATAGTATTAAATACTATATTTCATTATTAAATAAAATACACCATTTTTTGTTAAACTAAATGAAAGAAAATTAGGTTATACTTTTAAAGATAAACCTAATACTAAAAATAATTTGAAAAAAAAAATACCACATTCGTAGCACGTGGATCTTCCTAGTGCTGTCAAACTTAGTAACATCACTTTAGGTTTTAGATGCATTCAATTCGAATGGACAACCTACCAACAAAAAATTTGACGATCCCTACACACATGCATATCGGTGGCCATGAAATAGAAAAGTAAACATAACATATGAGCTTATGGCTTCAATAACTTACCTCATGAACCAAGACCTGCTTCACCGCCAAGGCAAGATCAAAATGATCTGACTTGTAACCCTGCTCATAAGAGATAAAAGCCAAGCATTTAAATAAATTTATAAAATTTATAATATCATGTGTGACATACTTTCACAAGCAAAGGTTTTATATCATCACTGGTAAAGGTTGAAATGTACTGCCAATGTACTAACCTTGAAGTCTATAAATTCACTTAAGGGTGGATCAAATGAAAGTCTGGTTGCATCCGAAGTATCGCCATGTTTCAAACTACGATCCGCTTGGATATTTTTGTAGGTTATAGCATATGCGACCATGTTATTTACTAGCTTCCCTAGATCTCTCTTCTCATTATCTGAAAGCAAATGCAACGCCACCTGAAAATGGAGAATGCATTTGTACTGATGTGAACTGTTGTAAATGGAACAACTAGATATTGTGCAAACCCCATATTTTTCCCAACTATGCCGACTTAAAAATACATGTAAAGGCAAAGCAATGTTTTATCTCTCAGAATCTTTCTATCTTGAAATGGAACAGAAAATGGTTTAAGTGAATAGAGTATGAAATGTCTTAACATAATAAACTACCGGTCTTAGGGTTGTTGGTGACACAATATGCAACATCAGAGAACTTGAGTCTTCCACAAAAGATTTTGTTGACAGGTGCCTTGAAATATTTGGTGATATTCTGCTGTACCATGTACGAAACATGTCCATCCTTTCTGCCAAAACTGTCCGGTGTCTGACGAGATGATTGAGAATTAGGTAAAGAAACACAAAGCAACAAGGGAAACAAATGTCAATATGAGTACAAATTATACCTCTGGAAAGACTTGGGCCACTCAATGTCTTTTTTCTCCAGTTGTGCTACCAGACCACGTATAAATATTGGAATGGGAGGCTGATAGACTTTGTGAAGCAATTTAAACAAAATTTAGAATCAGATATGCATCATAATAAGGGAACTCAATGCAAAAGGCTAGACCAATAGTACCTTGAAGAAACATTTTCTGTGTCCGCATTATGTAACGATGAGTGATATCAGAAATTACCAGACTATCCAAACATTGCACCTTGAAGAACAATAGGTCAATTTTTTTTGTTGAAGCTGTTCAAATACCAATTAATTTCAGCAGGTATGAATAAACTAGCCAACTAATACTTACTGTCTTTTGCATCATGGGATCAACATAACGGAGCTGCAAAATATTTTCGTGAATCCCATCCAATATTAAATCATAGTCGCCCCTGAGATAGTAGTGGTAAAAAAAATATATGACCTAAGACTTGGATAATTGAAAACAGAAAAGCAACTTTAAACCTACCGGTTAGAAATCATGGAGTAAAGAAACTCGAACTCTTTGGACATGCTGCTGCCACATTCACTACATTTTCTTCCCTGTTTCTTCGTTCTCTTTTGGAAGATCTTTATACAAAGAAGAAATAAGAAAGTGAGGATAATGTTGAAAGGATATGATATTTGAGAAACTGTGATAAATTATTTCTTGATTTCACCTCTTTCCATATATCAAAAGCACTCTTAGACGCATCCTTCTGACCAACCACCTGAGAACTTATCTCCAACTAAACAATGAAAAATGGTGTAATTCAAATAAGTGATTCCTTTTAGTTTAAGATGATATCACGTTGAGTTATACACACATAGATTTACAGAAATATTATGGACATGAATACAACATTTATTGTCGTGATAAACAACCACGCTTCGTAGATGGTAACCATCAGGCTCAAAGTTTACAGTTTGTATAGAACAAATGTTTACTGATTCATAGATGACAAAGACAGGTAGGGTTGAAACAGTACCACATTGAGCCGTTCCTTCTTCTTGTTGAGAAACTGAAGCGTATTCAAACATGACCTTATATCGCATTCTGAGGAAAAGGATTAGAAAAAAAAGGATTTATAAACATTCAACCACTGTCATTTCGATGCTTGGGGATGCCTGCCTTTGGGAAATTAATTTTCCCATTTGACAGGCTCTGCTTGAGTTTATCAGATTGAAATCTAATGGCAGTCTATCTTTAAAATTATGAAAGTTTAGTCCCATTAGTTCATGTTTACAACTTCTAACACTAATTATTTTCTTATGTCAATGAGATGTATTGTATACCAAACGGTAGTTGGCATTTGGCAAATTCCATGCAAACGAATTACGTGCTTTTTCTATTTAACCTTTATATGTCTCACTTGTCACTCAGATGTAGAGTAGTCATACAATCAATCAATATCATATCGGCTCACCAAAGCATGGATTATAGTAGCTAACCCAATGCAAATTGTATTGGTGTAACATATAAAACCGTTCTAGTTTTCTGTTTCGTGTCACCAAATTACACTTTTGTATCTTGAGAACCTTTTATTAGAGATTTGAGACATGCATTCGGACTATAAAGGAAGCAAGACGTACCAGTATATTCTGCAAGTGCAGAAAGAGCTATGGAACTTGTCTTCACTCCTTCTTTCTTGCATATATACTTCAACCTACCATTACACAGTTACATACTTAACTTAGGGCATGGAGGAAGCTTTGATAAAAGTTTATATAGGCAGAATACAATGGCCTTGATGAACAAGAGACTAAGAAAATTTAGTTTCAAGAGACTAAAATGACTAAATGAGGCAATAGTGATTTCTGTGCAGTACTAAAGGGTCTATGAAATTGAAATACATGAAAATAACGTTTAGAATTAGCAAGTAAAGTTGTTAGCACCACTAATTTATAACATTGGGTATCAAATTCCAAGATTTTACAAAATATACAAATTAGAAGGGGTAAATTGGAGGAAAAAAAAATTGATTTCAAAGGAGAAAGGAGAAGTACTTTTCATGCAAGTGATAAAAAGAAGTTTATTCTAATAAACAATAATATTGATCTAGTACTTCATGTAATTAAATGGGAAAACCAAGTACACGTGACTGATGATTCCATTCTTAAGAGATTGCCAATAAATAGCTTTATCAATTATAATGTCCATATATAGATCACCTCAGAAGAGTAAAATTCCTACACCAAATTGGTACCAACCATAAGCATTCATATTGAGTGAAGCCAGCAAAAGTAAACAGTAAGAAAGACCAACTGATCATTGAACTATTTGAAATGGATATCTTACCTATTTACAACACGACTCACACTTGGTTGGACAAAAATGTGTACCCTGCAATGTAAGGCAAAACATAATATGATTAAGGCGCTTGTTGAAATATTGAACTGACACAAAAGAGATTTTATACATTTCAGCTGTATTTATATTGGATGCAACACCCAAAATCCGACAACCTACTAGGAGATAAGTCATGGAGCCATCATACAAAATGTCATTGCAAATTTTAACATGCTTCTCAATGGAATACCATAGAATATCCGACTCGACAGATTTAAAGATATCAGTTTTCCTAATGTAATCAGCAACTCCCTTCCCACCTTACAATTTTATTAGTAAATATCACATGAACCTGTTTCATTATCAGTCTATCTGTTATCCGTGGGAAATAACATGTTGAGATATGCTGTTTTTCTTTTTTCGCATTAACCACACTTGGCAGATAAAATGTCCATGTTCCTGTTTAGATTTTATTTTTAACATGATAGTTCACAAAGATGAAAACAAAACAAATTATGCTAATTTAGCCTTAATATGTCATCCAGGATAGCTGACAATGGTTTCACCTTTATCAAAGTAAAGTATCAAATCTACGAGAATCTTACTTTGCCACCTGACGTAATGGCCTTAAGGCTGGCGTATATAGATCATTACAAATGCATATCACCTGCATATAGCAGTCATATCAGAGTAGCATATTATAAGATCAGTTATGTGAGATCATACTTACGGGTCTCAACAGTCCAGAGTTTCTTTGCTTCTTTCGAGATGACCTCCCCTCCTGAGATACATTTTCTTTTCCAGTATCATTTTTCCTTTCAGCAGATACCTGCATGATGTTGACAAATTAAATAGTTCATCTTGTTGACATTCAAAAGATCTGCCTGATGAGTGATGAGGAAGGGAGCCACAAAGAACAAACTACTTTCAGCTTTAAAACTAACTCAACCACATAATTCTGCAGGGACTTCCTATATAAATTCTCCACGGAAGAAAACATCAGGTTATAAAGGTATTTTCTGGCCAAACATAAACACAAAATACAAAGATCAAGAATAAATCAGACCTAAACAAAATTTTTATTTGAACCCTGACTCGAGACTATTTAACTTCAGAACAACCAGGGACATTAAATTAGTTAGTACTCTAAATAACTTCAACTAACAAATAAGCATTGTTCTCCATTGTTACCACATTTAACCCACACATGCTTGTATTACAATTAAAGTTGGTCGTATTTCACAAAAACACATTTCATTTTAGGAAGGAGCCAAAAGAAAACAGAAAAAAAAATAAATAAATAAAAACCAATCTGGAAACAAAAGTGCAGAATAGTAGTTATCACAAATAGAAATAGTTGCAAAAAGGAGGTATCCAGCAAAACTATTAACCAACATCTGATCATGAAATAAAAATCAGGATAACTGGGATGACTTTACTTCTCTGGCAATAGAAAACTAAAAGAGTTCTTAGATACAATCAAGAGACATTGGCATTGAGTGCAAACTAATTAGCTGCGAGTGATTGTTAAGAATTGCACTATTACCAATTGAAGAAGGATTTCAATAGCCCCCTTCCCATCTCCAAGTGCACCATCTATTTCATCAATAACCTAGAATGCCCGCAGTTACATGTTAGATTAGCAGTTAGCACAACAGGCAAATGCATTGCACAAAGTAATAATTACACACTGAAACCAACCAAACACTTTGGCTTTGAATCACCAATAACCGAATTCATCTGGACCACATCGAGGATTTTAGCTTCAAGGGTTGATGATGACCTGTCGTCACTTGCATTTATCTGTCAAATGAATGACAGCCAATTAGTGGAAAAGACATTTTGATAAAAAGATCTGCAAACAGAATGGAAAGCTTCAGAGACTTCTGTCATATAATACATTTGATACATTGGTGATTTCATAACAATGGAAGTCTGATGATAGCTGCATATTAGGTGGAAATCACATGAAAAACTACATAATCCAGAGAGCACAGAACTCTTATGCAGTCAGAATGAAATAATGGAGTATCATCATAAGAAGATTCCCATTATATGCTGAAAAAATTATCTAATGTGTACAGTAAGATAGAAGCACATATTTATATTTGTAAGATTCATTCTTATCAGAATGTTGTGACACAATTACCCTTCAATCCAAATCCATTGCACCAAATTATTCATTCACAACAAATAAATAATTTGTATCCAGCAATCCACTTTAGCAATCTAATCAGTGAATAAAAATACATTGAGCTCTCAGAGACGTAAAAGGTTTAAATAATTAGACCTCAACAACACGGTAGCCACAATGCCTTGCTGCCACATGTGCAAGTGTTGTCTTGCCAAGTCCTGGGGAGCCACAAAGCAACAAAATCTGTGATGGTCATCAACGTTCTTGTTAAAGCATGTATTATACATGTCAGAAAATAAAACAAAAGTGCTAGCTCAGAATGAATGCATAATGATTTAAGTTTACACAAATGGAATATTTGAAATATTTTGAACTACCTATCTTTATCCAATAAGGAGCAGTTGATTGATGTTATAAAAGACAACTTTCACTAATACAGGTGGTACAGGGAAGCAATAACAACATTTTAACACTAGGAAGGTACAAAACAATTTCATGTAAAGAAAGAAAAGAAACACAAAAGCAGGGAAAGGAAAATGAAAAAGTAGGCCAGATCAGCAACAAAATGTATGACAGAAAATTAGTTTGTCATGTTTCATATCGGTCACCACGTTGAAGATAGATATAGTATCGGAACCCTGGAAGATAACTTGGGCAATAAATACCAAAACCACTAATAAAGCCCACTCCAATGCCCAACAACCTACAAGATATAATAATGGTATGTATCATGGCATAATAGTATCATTTGTACTGTTTAATCAACAGTAGATGTCATCCCTTTATTCCCAAATCATGCAAAATCTGAAACACGTTAAAACTGAACAAGCACACCCTAGTCAGTGGAAATGCCTAAATTAAAGCTGGGGCAAGGTTTGGTGTAAGGGAAAGGCAAATTAAAGCTTGTTGAGTTCTTTTGACTGATAGATTGACATATGAGCACACATGTGTGCATACATATGGGTACAGACGTGTACATACTATCCAAAAATGTAAAACAATGTCATTGCTTAAAGTATAAAAAATAACTGGTTGTCTTCTCTGTTCCCAACACATGCTTCAACCATTAGGTAAACCTAAAATTTTATTTTAATTAAAATCAATTGGCGTTACAAAAGACACCTCAGTAAGGTTTAACTACTCAGTATATTCTGATTGCACAGGATTAGGATCAATAATAGGGTGTCTATACATATATGTGTTTGTGATACTTTCTGGGTTAAAGTGCAATCATATTAGAAGAAGCAGTAGGTTAATGTAATATGCCAATATAATACAACAAAAATGAACTCTATCTAAGAGTTTGTAGAATAAAATTTCAGGATGCATTTACATTTGTCAATTATTTTCCAGTTGGAAATAATACCGTGACATGATTGACATAAAGATAACATGCACATCATTACAACAAATATTATGCTTGCTGACATCGTTAAAGAGTGGCCCTATAATGACTGTTGGCTGCTATTTCATTCGTTTTCTACGAACATTCAACTTCTTGTTGGGTCCCTTCTCGGTACGGATGCTGCTTTTCAAGTCAGAAAATCATTCTCTTTGGACCGCACAACCATATTTAGGAACGTGTTTTTATGTTATAAATTTCAATTGTATGGAATACAGCTCCCCACAAGTTGATAACAAAATGAAGTAACTAAAACATGATTGCATATGCAACCTGCAATTTACAATTCCATACATAAAAGTTTAGCTTAACTAAATAGAAGTGGATGGAAGATTATTGGAACGGAATATTTAAAGATAAAAGTCAGAATAACTTGAAAGGACAAGGTATGAAACTGACTAACCTTTTGTTCTGGAGGTCCAGAACTTCTGTGCCTCGTGCCCCACGTGTCCTGAATGCCTATGGAGACATTGTTTTCTTTATCCATCCAATTGTGAATTCCCACTGTATTACTGCTCAACCTGATTTCTTTATTCTTTCCAAAATAACTCTTTGCAAATTGTTTAGAATGTTGAGATCCTGAATAATGTCGTCTCAAAGAAGTCAAAACATCATCTGTGGTGCTCTTAATTTCAGATCCAAATACACAGTTATCCCATTGTTTCAACCACAGGAGAACCTGCCATAGACAAGACCAAATGATTAAACCTAATGACTACAATACCTTTGCATTTCCTTCTTTTCTTTTCTTTTTATATTCAATAAACTAAGCAAAAACAAAGTAACAAATAAACCAACTAAAGCGGCAAACCTACTTCACGGTTTGTCTGCTCATCACTGAGAAGTTCTGTAAATGAACTTGGAGCATATTTGTCCACCCAAAGTTGCTCATCAGTAACTGGAGCTTTGGAACGCGTTACTTCAGTTGGACAGCCATCAACACTTGCTTGCAAAGCCTACACAAACAAACATTACATGTAACATATAACATATTACAAAATCAACACAACTCACTTCTTCTTATGAAATATCAAGTCTTTATGGACAATGATTTCACAATTAAAAACATAACAAGAAATCCTTCAGCAAGATATCAACTTGCCCATTACCTAATCATTATGAAAAATAAAATTAGGCATTTTTCAGTTCCTGAAATTTTCTAACATAAGTTAAGAGGATTTACAATTATGACTTGAGCAAGACCTATAAATTATTATTAACAGAAAATTAAGCTAGAATTAACTGAATACATGATCTGAGATTGAAATTGTAATATAGATGGTTTACAATGGAGGGTAATGTATTTCTATAGTGCACTTTTTCTAGTTTCGGCACAAGCAAAATCTCATTTTCCAAGTAAATCCTAAGCAAATAATTTGGCAAAAATTCAGTTATGTTGCACGAAAAGCGTTTCAAATGTCATCCCACAAGTTGGAACTTCACATGTATTGACACGGAATGAGAACTGAAAGGCTGAAACTGAGAACATCAAAGTAAAAAGAAATCCAACAGTTCTCTATGTGCCCGAAGTTTAATTTCATTCGGAAGGAAAAAGCATCACGAACAGTTTTAGCTAATGTAAAATATTTCCACAATAATTATATGATTTCTACTGGCATTCATACGCTAGTGTGAAATGAAAATTCAAAGACTTAAAATAGAGAGTTCATCTGAAATTCTGAATCAAGGTAAGAACAGAATGCCCGAAAGAATTCCAGTTGTTCTCTTTGTTCGAGAATGACACTTGTAATCAATAGAAATAATAGAAATTATGTTTGTATTATTGTAAAATATAGCTGTTAAGAAGTTCAAATTTATTCATTAGGGAACGACAAAATAAAGTAGAGAAAACTAAGACGAGATAAAGAATGCATTGAATTTATCAGTCTTTTCAAGAAAGAAAGAGTACCTTTGTGAATTCCTCATGCTCCACTCTTTGCATTAGAACTTTAACAGATTCCTTAAGCAGTCCTGCATGTTTGCAAAATCCCCTTTAGTCAATATAGTATCAGTTTGCATAGGTCCTTCACCATCCAGTAAGTTGGACATTTGCAAGATTGTCCACATAACTGCAATGTGCAGAAACGAAAAACTAGCATTTGATATTACGCTTGAACTTGGATCCGAGTTTGTTAGAAACATATAAAAGGAGAAATGAGAGAAATTTAAATGAACCAAAGACCCCTAAATATCAATCATTAACTTGCCTTTCTCAGTCATATATCATGGAGAATAATAAACATTAAATTAAATGTGCAAATAGTACCATCTCATCAGGTTCCAGAATAACATATAAGAGTATTCTTGCTATGAAAGATGGGATAATACAATCACAAGCCCTCGTAACAAAGATCACCATTCATTACTGTGTGAGTCGTCTGCCACCCTTTCAGAAATTCTCCCAAGGCAATCTATAAGTTCAATCAGATCTTTTACACCTCCAGAGTTAGAGATGTTTACACATACCATATACGGATAAATAACAACATCAAGAGAAAAAAGAAACAATACTATGGCAGCAATTGGCCAACACATTGAATTGATTATTCACAATGGAGACATAAACCACAATCACTATCTCACCAAAATGATTATTACCAAGAAAATAAGACGGATAAAACACTGGGAGCCGAAATGTAGAAAACACTCACCATTAGAATCTCCTCCGAATCTTAAATCCCTTTTCCTCCCGTCCTCATCCATCTCCAAACTACATAACTTGGCATACACCCTCTCCCCATCTAACCCCGTGACAGGCACAAAATCCCCGTCTATTTCCGTAGCATATCTTGACAGTATTCTCTCTTCCTTCTCCAGTTCCTCCTCCACCACTTCCATCTCTTCCCGGGAAGATCTCGTCCCCTCGCCATCATCATCGTCACTCACTACATTATTCTCCACGGGATTGGGATCCCCATCCGGCAAAACTTCTCTTCCGTCCACTCCTCCCATCACCGGGCCCATGAATGAGCGGTCAGGCCCGAACCGGGCTTCGTCTTCCTCTGTTCTGCTTCTCTTGCCGTCGGAGCTGTTTCCGACGCGAAGGCAATCGTCGTCCGCATCCCATGGCTGAACGAGGTCAGATCTAAAGCGTTTTGTGGTGGGGGGGCGGCTGATTTGGAGGTGGGGTTCGAGGGGCGAAGGTATTGTGGGGAGGGATAGAATTGGTTTCTTGTGGGACTCGCGTGGTGAGGGGGGCGAAGGGTGTTCGATATCATCTTCGTCGTCAACGAACTGATCGTCGTCTTGGTCGATGGTGTGGGATTCCAGCCATTGAAGCTCGTCGAGATCGGGAACATCATCCATGTCTTCGTCTTGGTCGTCGTCTTGGTCGAGGGTTGTGAGTGAGTGTGGTTGATTGTGTTCTTTGGCGGGAAAGTGGAAATGAGGTAGGCGGGAAGAAGAGGAACAGAATTGCTGCAAACAGACCATCGTACCCTTCACATTTTTTACCAATAAAAATATATAAAACATCTCATCTAGAAATGTATATATTACAACTAGGAATTTCTCGGTTGTGCAATGTACAACGGGCCCATAATACCAACGCATTTTTTTTTTTGAAGGTTATACTACCAAAATTTAGACGACAAACAAGTGAACTCATGTAGGACTGTTAAAACACGACTTTTAGTTTTCAAAATTCAAAGACAATTGATAAAACATTATTTATGTGATAAATAATTTGTTGTAAAACTCACCACACTCATTAATTGGTTTAAGAACTATTTCGTTTGCCTATGTAATTGTTTTGACCACAAAGGGCCTCCAATTATCTCGATTTTCAGCGTGTATAGGCTTCCGGCCTATTTTGTAATGAATATTTTTTTTTATGTTATATTTTTTCAGTTGTATTAAAATTTTATAATACCATATTATCATTGATAGACAATGTCATTCAACAATTTTCTCTTAAAGCCGCCATCTTTTGGATGAAAATAAGATGGATGTTTTAAAGAATAAAACACAATTAAACTTTTTTTTATAGTGTAGGTGAGAAGACGTGCCAACAAAAACTTTTTCAGTTTTTTTAAGTAGTGGGCTCCATGTCTGCAATATGGTCTAAAAACATTTACTCTAGGCATAAACGTTTTGGTCATTTTTTATGAAAATTTATGTATCCAGTCACACCCTAAAATTTTGCAGTCACATAAAAAAAAATAAAGTCTAAGAGCAACTCTATTCAACGATGCAACTCACTTTGAAATTGTGCTTTACATTTTCGTATGATAATGTAAATACTATTGTGCCAATATAATACTGAACTGCTCGGTGCACTACATTTTTTTTAAAATAAAATTAATTTTCTTTCTAAAACATGTTATTTTTATTTATTTTTTTGACAAATTATTTGCTAATAAATTTATTTATTATGTTAAATTAATTAAAATTTTGAATTTATAGTTTTGCTTAAATTTTATCATATAATTATATATTTTATGAATAATAAAATTTAGGGAAAAAATCAAGGGGAGATGAATGTAGAATAAATAACTACAAAAGGTGGGCCCAACAAGTGTTATTTAGGCTAAGTATAGTTCAAAGTGCTATTGTCTATTCAATTTCCGATCTACCAGTATAATCCACAAAGATTCTATACCAACTAATAACTTATAATATATATGTATGAAAACGTTTTCACCAACAAAAATTTTAGCCTAGCCACGTGGAACTCAATGAGGCCCCTCAACCTCCCGTTATTAAGATGTAGAGGGATATAATAGCAATAGGAAAAAAAATATAAAAATAGCATGACATTCCAGCTTAAATTTTCGGTTTTTACTACTATAGAAATGTTTTTTTGAAATATTTGGGTAATTTTCGTCCATGATTTTTTGTGAAATTTTCAGAACTTTTGAAAGTGACATAAATTATCTTTTTTTAATAGATATGCATTTCATCTTATCTTGATGTCCATATTTAAATTTTTTTTTTGTGGGTATTGTTTTAATTTGATTTTAATATCCTTGATTATATATGTAGAACTATTAACACTGGTAAGTCAAATAAATTGTCGAGTATCCATTCTAAATTCTTCCTATGAAACATGACAACTTTTTTTCTTTCCTATATTCTTTTTTTTCTTATCCAATATTACATCCTTTTTCTTTTTTTTTTCACTTTTAAATTTCAATTTCTCAAGCTGCTGGAAATTTCAATTTCAATTTCACTTCCATGCCATGACTATGTATAGAAGGAGAAAGAATGCCATTACAAGACTGGTGGACTCTCAGAATAGAGTGATGGAAAGCCAGAAGCAGATTGAGCTGACTATCAGCAACTTTTACAAGAATCTTTTTGAATCAGAAGGTTCATGGGGTGAGTCTGAGGTTCTCCCACTTATTCCCAACTCTATTTCAACAGAGATGAATGATGACCTTATAGCTTGTGGAGGAGGAGGAGGTGAAAGCAGCTCTATTCTCATTGAATCCAAACAAGGCTCCAGGTAATGATGGAATGACTCCTCTCTTTTATCAGCAATTCTGGCCTATTTTGAAAGGTGACTTATGTGCTGCTGTGGGCAAGTTCTTTGATTCTGGTAGAATGCTAACCAGTTGGAACCACACTGTTATTACTCTTATTCCTAAGTGTGAGAATCTAGTTTCTTTAAATCATTTTAGGCCTATAAGCCTCTGCAGTGTTTCTTACAAGATCCAGATTGAGAGAGTGTCTGAAATTCTGTATCCATGAGACTCAAGCAGCCTTTATTCCTGACAGACAGCTTCTTGATAATGTAGTGGTGGCACATGAAGTTATTCACTATCTAAATAATCACAGAACAGGGTCAAAGCCTTTTATGGTTGTTAAATTAGATATGATGAAGGCTTATGATCGTACTGAGTGGAACTGTGTAGTCAAAACCATGCTTCAGATGGGTTTCCACAGGTCTTTTGTGCAGTGGGTCTTTGGTTGTATGGCATCTGCAGTTTACTCTTTCAATATAAATGTGAAAGTTTTTGGTTTTGTGACCCCTTCTAGGGGAATTAGACAAGGGGACCCCTTGTCCCCTTATCTCTTTCTACTAGTATCTGAAGTCTTCTCTAGATTGATCAGGAATGCAGTGACTCTTCAAGAGATGCAGGGATTGAGACTCACTAGGGGTGGCACTACTTTGTCCCATTTACTTTGATGCACTTCTGTTTTGTGCTGCTGATCACCAAAATGCTAACTGTCTGTTGAGAGTTCTGGCAGCTTATCAAAGCTTTACAGGGCAGAGAGTGAACCTTGCTAAGTCATCTGTATTCTTCAGTAGAAATTCTTGTGAGGCAGCTAAAGTTGTGGTGTGCCAGACTTTGAATGGGATTGAAAGATGTAGCTCTACAAGGTAACTGGGGCTTCCTATGGGATTGGGGAGATCTAAGAAGGAAGTCTTCCATTTTGCAACTGAGGCTGTGAAAAAGAGAGTTAGAGGATGGGGGAATAAGTTCCTATCAACAGCTGGGAATGAGGTATTAATAAACTCTGTTATTAGTGCATTGCCTATTTTTCTGAAGTCCTGCTTTTGTCTGCCTGTCAGTGTTTGCAAGGAGATATCTCAGCTTAGTGCTGCTTTCTGGTGGTCAAAGGGGGATGACTTGAATAGGGGAATTCACTGGGTCGCTTGGAGTAAAATCACCACTCCTAAAAGGGCAGGTGGACTGGGATTCAAGGATATTAGGGTATTCAATGATGCTCTGATCTTAAAGCAGATATGGAGGCTTATGACTAAGCCTAACTCGCTGATGACAAGGGTGCTTAAAGAAAAATATTTCTCTTCTGGTAGTGTCCTTGAAGCCAAGAAAAGCAGCTCTGCCTCATGGCTGTGGAACTCTTGGGTTAGAGTGAAGAATCTATACAAGGATGGTTTTAGAAGAGAAGTGAAAGATGGCCTCAATACCGAAATCATGTCTATTCCCTGGGTTGCTGGTATGGCCACAGGTATTCCAAAGTTGAAAGAGGGAGTGAGTTGTTTATCTGTTACTTGGGTGAAGGGGTTGATAAATAATGATGGGAGGACTTGGAACAAAGACCTTATTATGGAGCTGTTCACTGTTGAATCCAGCAAAGCTATACTTCAGATGAGAGGATTGGATCCAATAGCAAAGGATAGGTGGGTGGTCAGCAGATGCCAAGGGAAGATTTTTAGTGGCCTCAGCATACTCTGTTGCTGTCATGAAGAAGATATTGAATATGGACTGGCCGAGTAGCAGCTCATCAGCCAACTCAGACAAAAAAGCAAGACAGAGGTGCTGGAATTTGAAAGTGAAAGGTAAGATCAAACATTTCATTTGGCGATGTTTCACTAACAGTTTACCAGTGAGCTCTAATCTAAGAATCAAGGGGCTTAAAATTGATCATTTATGTCCTTGTTGTGGTGAGAATTCTGAAAAATTGAACACTTGTTTTTTTCTTGCCCGAGAGTTGTTACTGTGTGGAAGCTTGCACCACTGTCCTGGGACCCGATCAAAGCTCCCTCTGCAAAATTCAAAGTGTGGTGGTGGACTATATCTGAGCTCGATAAATCTTTTATTTCTGAAGCCTGTATCCAACTCTCAACCTACATATTATGGTGGCTTTGGAAATCTTGAAACTTGTGGATCATTCAAAAAGTGTGGATGCCGGAATATGTGATAATCCGTCAAGCGATGCGAGAATGGTCGGAGTTTAGCTTGATTAATCGGTGATTTTGATTTCTTCTTTAGCTGTTTTCGGTTTTGGAGGCTAGGTCCGTTTTCGGTATAGTGGTCTCCTTTTCGTGTGTTATTTGTTGCTTTGTGGTTGTTAGGTTTGTTTAGTTACCCTCTTTGTTTGTTAGTAGTGTTGGTGTGGTGTGTTGATTTACTAAAGGGGTCAAATCGTTGCATTTGCTTTTAGTAGTAGTATTAGCTTGTGTCTTTGTTTTGTAATTTGAGCTAGTGATGTAACGCCCCGTTATTTGAAAGATAAAATACCAAATATTTTTCTAAAAACCAGAGTTTATTTTTCGCAAATCATTTTAAAAATTTGTATAACGGGCATTACTTAATCTATCTCAATTTCGACTGACATTACAAAAGTTATTATTTCTATCAAGACATTCAGAATATAAATAAATGTTATAAAATAATACGTTTCACTTAATCAATCTGTAATTTCAACGTTCAAATTTGAATACAAATTTCAATAGAGTTTACAGAAAATATAATTATAATTAAAGACGACCACGTCCGTCCTCTCGTGTCCGCCGCCAGCTCGATCAACCTGAAAAACAAAGGGGGTGAGCATCGTCTCTCGGCTCAGTGGTAAAATTCATACTATGCATCGATTCAACATAAACATAGATAGAATAATAATTATATAAACATGTAAAACTTACTATCTCACCACTGACTGATATCATCCCGGCTTCAAGCCTCCAGGTAAATTCGGACTAGTGACTCTTATTTCAAGCCTCCATAATTTACTCGGCTAATTAGCTATTATACGCCGTTAACCTATGTTCATGAACGTCGGTATAGTTACTTACTAGTGCATTCGGCATCAACCGATCCCGCTAATAAATAACTCTACTAGTGCCATTGGCATTACCCAGTCCCGCTAGTAGATAGATAACTTAACTGATAATTACCCGGCCTAGTGACTCTTATTTCAAGCCGCCATGGTAAAAGTTCACGTCACCTTAGGCCCACCGGCCCACAATCACATGCATATAAAAACTATAGTACCGCATGTTTATAAAGAATAAACCATAGTATAGAACCCCCACCTGATAACGGATGTGAAGAAAAAGTGCAACAGAAGAGTAGTTGATGTCACTCGGAACAGCTCTCGAGATTCGACTCCTCAGAATCTACGATTTAAATAATTTTTTTCTTCTTATTATTATAGGTGACAACAAACAGACAAATAGGCAAATAAGACAGACAAGGACATAAAAAAAAAATACATAAGGCAGATAAAACACACATAGCAGCACCCAAAACATCTACAACAAATTTAACAAAAGAGATCAAACATACACAACTACAACTAATTAAGACAAAAGAACACTCATACCCATGCTTATCAATATTCAAGAACTCTATAATTTTGAGAAGCTTAAAACTTGATTCTTAACTGAAATTTAACAATCTTTAAACACTCATAACAGCAACATTAAAACCACAAGAACAGAGGCTCATCACATGCTCAAAAATTCTCACTAAGACAAGTTCCCTACAACAAGTAACTCTCTTTTTAAAACATAAGCATGCATATTCATTTAATTAAAACTGAAAATTAGCACTTAAACAACTCACTAACAGCAACTACTTGGTACTAAAAAGTGCCCAGCCACACAAGGTAAAAACACACCTCAGCATGCTCTATTTTTTTTTTCAAACTTCAAACAATTCAAAGCACAATAAGCAGGCCCTTTCCCCGGACATAAGATCTGATGTTCAACATATTTTTCAACATATAAAAACCACATAATATACCTTAGCACAATTCCAACCAAACAGGGAGAATTCTCACATAATTCATGCTAGCAACCCCAACTTATCATAAACAATCAAGGGACAAAGCTAACAATAAAATGTTTCTAACTCCTAACTGAAACTGAAATTAATCTTAACATAACACATCTACTCGGCCAACTTAAAGGGGGTAAAGGCTCAGCCGAAAAGTACCTCTTCTGAGAAGGTTCGAAAAATGGGACTAAGCTCGGTCAGAGGTGGCTCTCGAGTCTAGGGCTGAAAAGGGCCTTAGGTGAGCCTCTCGGCTCTCGAATCTCGCAGACGGCAAAGCTCGGCTCGCTCCTCTTTAGCTGGAGATAGTTTGGGCCTCCTCGTCACTGGAATTTGGAATTTGGGTTGCGGTGGATCACATCTGGATTCAGACGTCGGCTCTTGGGAGCTTCTTCAGTTGCAGATCACCTACTCTCAGCTTCGCACAGGGCGAGCTCTTTCCCACGAACAGAGGCCTTATCTTGGTATCTGGTTTGCCCACCGCGCCGGAAATCTGGTGGTTGTTCGTGTTGTAGCCTCAGACGTATAAAGGCTCATTCTCGATCGTGAGCTGCTCGCGACTGAAGGTCTGGGGTCGGAGCTCGGAGATCGAATCGCAGCTCGTCGTCAACTGGTGGTGCTCTGGTCGCGACGCTCAACGATGGCCGGAGGTCTGATGCGACGGTCGCTAGCTCTCGAATTTTTCTGGCAATTTAGGGAGTTCTTCTCAATTTGAAGAAAAAGATAAAAATGAAGAAGGCTGAATTGAGGTGCTGAACTTAAATAAGGGATGAATTAGGGTTGATGGGTGCGTTGTGAGGTCTGATAATGGCCGAGAGTGAGGGGTTCTGTTAGGGATTGCTGCCGGATTTCGGGGAAGGACCGGAGATCATGGAGATGAGGGAACGAGTGTGCCGAGATTTGGGAAGGCCGCTTGGAGAAGGAGGACTCGGTCCTTTTGTACGATTGATAAAAGTATAAATATCAAAACAAGGCCAAACTCTATGGGCCAAAAAAGACTTAAAGTGTGGGCTTAGGGTGTGTTTGGTGTGGGCCTAAATTTCAAACTTAGGCATGAAATTAGTATAAGGACTTAAGTTACAAAAATTCAATTAAACCACAAGAACATCACATATTCTAAGGCCCAAAATAATTCATTTAGGCAACAATAATCAAATAATATAAAAATTTAATTAGGCACATAAATACACTTAGAAAAATTTTAACACTTAGGCACAAGATCAATTGTGATAAATTTTAACACTTAGGCACAAGATCAATTAATCACAATTGCACATAGTCAAACAATCACTTAGGCAAATAATGATAGAGCTCATAATCACTTCATAATCACATAATTTCACTTAAGAAAAATAATTCATAAAATCACATAATTCACTTAAGAGAATAATTCACATAATCACATAATTCAATTAAGAAAAATAATTCACATAATCACGCAATCCACTTAAGATAATAATTCACATAATTCAATTAAGAAAAATAATTCACATAATCACGTAACTCACTTAAGATAATAATTCAGTTAAGCGATAAATCCACAATTAAGCATAAATAAATCTCTCAGCATATAAGGCACAAACGAGATTCTAAATTAGTCGAGCGATAAAACGCTATAATTTAATTAAATAAAATGGGGCGTTACAAGTGAGCTCTCTGGTTGTACTTTGATCCTTTCCGGTTTATTGAGAGTTTATTGATCGTTTGGAAAAAAAAAAGTTGTTGGAAATATTTTTTTCCTTTTTCATTTCAACATTTATTATAAAAAATTAAAATATTTATCAATCTTTCAAAAAATTTGGAATCGCTTTGCTAAACTAAAAAAAAATAAAAAAAATTCAAAGTACTCCTTAATTTAGATAATCTCAAAATTTCTGAGAATACCCGAAAACTATGGTCAATTAGAAAGAATTTTGAATTACAGGATATTTGCAAACCATAAATATAGCAAATAAATTATACGATAATAATATCTACATTGTTTTAAAATAAAATATTTCACTGGGTAGTTAAGTTTTCAAAGATTCCTAAAACATTTTTAATCTATGTATAAGTAACTACAATAAAAATAATATGTCATTTTTTCACATTTTTATTTTGGGCCCAATAAATTAGACAGTAAAATAGATATTTTTAATTAAAACTTTTATTATTGCATATCATGGTTTAAAAAATACTAGTGAGTATCCCGTGCGATGTACGACAGGCTATTTCTTAAAACCTTTGTTTAGAACTTTATACAATATATTAGCTTGCTACACTTATATATTAATAAAAAATATTTTAACATCTATATTTATTGTTTGATATAGAAAAAATAATAATTGTACTTATTTTTGTTCATCATAATAATCATATTATTTAGTTATGTAACTAATTTAAATATATTTAAACAAATTCAAAATAATTATTCTGCCATATATGCATTCAATTCATTTTTTAGAATTTGTCTTATCTCATAATAATTTAAAAAATTATATATATATATATATATATATATATATATGTGTGTGTGTGTGTGTGTATGTGTGTGTGTGTGTGTGTGATTTTATGACATTATTAAATATGTTAATCGAAATGAAATTAGAAATTAGGCAATACTATCGGTGAATTTTGTGGCAGAAGATATTAACTCAAAATATTGCATTTGATTTATTTTAAATTAGTTAACCATTTACGATTGTTAATTAATGTAACAAAAGTAATAGAATTAATTATTGTAGTCAGATGAATTTCGACAACCAATTGCGTGTATTTTCTGAAAAGTTACCTAAATTTCACACGATTGTGTAGTCAAAATTTTCCAAAACTTTATCTGACAAAATGATTTAAATAATCCGTATAAATTTGATGTTTTCCAAACTGTAATAAGGTATTAAAAAATTTTAAAAAAAAATCACAAGATTGTGAAATATAAAATTTTCAAAAATAATATGTATTAATCCTAAAATAATGAGTAATTAGATAGTATTATTTGTGAATTTTATGATGAAAATTTTCAAATTAGAGTTTTGAAATTTATGATAAAAGATATCCTCAAGATTTGTCTTTGATTTTTTTTAAATAAATTAACAATATAGAATTTTTAATGTACAAAAAATAATAGGAAATTTTTAAATTATAAAAATATTGTGTTTTCGTGTGATTTTTTGAGAAAAAAATAATTTAAGTCTGGATTATTAAATTTTATCTACATAATAATTTATATTGTCCCTATAAATTTAGATTTTTTTCAAACTGTAATTTGGATTCTTTCCAAACTGTAATAAGTTGTGGAAGTTAAATAAATATAGACACCCGTGTAATTTATTGAAAAATTGTGTTTCATCGATTGTATATGCGGATTTTTTAGAAAAAAATCATTCAATTATGAATTGCAATTTAAAATTTAAAACAAAAATTACCTATAATTTTTTACCGCAATAATTTATATATGCTACCAATAGCAATAAATTAATTATCATATACATTAAACATTTAATATGCACATCCCAATAAATAAAATATTAAGCTTGTGAAATAGATAGTGACATTACGCATATGTAAATATATTATGCAACAATAAGTTTATGACAGTAAAAATATTTACTTGGTTTTATTTTTTTTTTGTTACAAGTTGTCACATAATGCAAGAAAATTAAATTTTACCTAATAATTTATTTACAAAATCAAATCCAGTAGGTTTAGTATAATATTTCACAAATCATATGCAAATTATTGATATTATTATTATTATTATTATTATTATTGTTGTTATTATTATTATTATTATGTAAAATATTTCCTATATTATCCCTACCGATAATATTGTGAATAAAACTAAAGAAGTTACTTCTTTGATTTTTCTACAATTATGGTAACAAATCTATATTTGACCATGTATTTAGGAATTAAGGTTTACACAATATCTTTCTCAAATAACAATTTTTTTTTTTAAATTGGATTCGAATTTTTATTTAGACGCCATTTAAAAAAAAAAATATACTAAGAAAAGTAACTTTGAAAATTTTAAGCGGGAATTTCAATACTATGTCAAGTAAATTCGTCTCTCTATTATACAATAATAGAATTACGAAAAGCAAATAAATATATTTAAATGATAAATTTTTCTTTCTCTCTGCTCTCGCCCGTCAAAAACCAGAAACCCTAGCTCCTTTCTCATTCGAATCGCGTCGCCTTCCTCGGCGGCGGCGGCGCAGCGCCGGCCGGTGGTCGTGCTAGACCGCCGCCTCTCCTCTACAGTCTCGAACCTTTGGTGTTGCTGCGGAGTCCTGGCGTTGGTTGGTATGCTCAGGCCATTTTTGTCGGATTGTGGCGGTGGTTGAAGGAGACGAGCTCTTGGTCGTCAATCAATTTTCAATTGGTGGTTGCCGGTCCCGATTGGAGGTGAGTCTCCCTTCAATTATTTCTTTGGTTCCTCTCGCTGATTCTGAGTGTGACCAGTAGGCCCTCGGGCGGTCCTCTTTTTCCGACGGACCTCCATTCGGGGTTTTCTCATCCTGATGCCGGTGATCTGAGGTGATATTGGTTGGTTCACTGGTTGTAAGGCGGGACGGGGCTCTGATGATGTGTCGGAGTTGAGGGCCCGAGCCGCCCTCATGTTTTGTCTAGTGGTGTTACACGGGGGGGTTCCGGTGCTTCTTCGCTCGGCTAGTGTTGTTAGGCGTGCTCGGGAGGTGCTAGAGTGGGTGCGGGTTTGGCTGCCCTCCGGTTGAGGTGGGTTGTTTTGGAGTTTAGTTTGTGTTTGGAATCGACTTTTTGTATAGGCCTTGTGGCAGTTTCAGAAGCCGTCGCCTGGACTTGGACTATTCTTTGTCTCGACTGTTCTCCGCTGGTTAAGGCCGACTGATTTGTCGTGGAAGGGCTTTGTGTGCATTTTTTTTCGTTGTCTTATGGTGTAGTACGTTCGTGTTTTTGGTTTGGGCGCTTTGCCTGTGTGTCCATGTCATGTGTTTTGGTTTGGGCAGTTGCCCCTGTGCGCCCGAGTGTCAGCTTTATTATCCTGTTGGGATCAGACACTCGGGTATTATCCTGTTGGGATCTTTCGTAGTTTCATTGTGGTTTCTGTAGTTGATTAGTGTAGTGGCAAGTTTATTATTCTAGCTTTGCTAGCTTAGGATATAGGCGATCTTTGGATTGTCCTCCCAGTTTTAGGCCTTTGGTTGTACTATTCAGCTGTTGGCTGTTTTTTTCGCACTTTGTGCGGTTTTTAGTTATATATTACCTCTATCATTTGGCAAAAAAAAAAATCAATATATTTAGTTATTTACATATAAAATTCATAAATATAAATAATTTATTGAGGATAAGAGCTTATCAATATTTAGTATAGCATCTATTATTCTCGAAATATTCTTTTCTTTGATTTACAACATTAATTTGAATGGAAAAAAAATCCGTAATTGTTGGGATATCTCAATTCAAAATCTTAATCTTTCGGCATAAGAATCTCCAAATTTGTTACCAATAAAAATATATTCTTATGGGGTTAATATTTAAACTAAATTTAATTTTGGTATAGGAATCTTCAAATTTATAGATTTATGTGGGATTAATATTTAAAATGAATTTAATTTTGGTATAAGAATCTCCAAATTTGTTACCATAAAAATCTCCATTTTTTTTTTGGGATATCTCAAATAAATTTGATTTTCAAAGATTTACGTGTATTTTTTCTAAATTTCCACTAATAGTATATCAAAACATTTATTTTTTAGTCAAACTTACTATAAAAATATTTTTCCAACAATCTACTATAGATATATCTATAGATAAGTTAATAATAATAACTAAATAAATATTAAACTCTAACATTTGTGTAGCGCCCCGTTCGATTTATAGAATTTCTTGGAATATTTTATTTATTGAATATTATTTATAAAGTTATATATTGGTCCCAATCTGGACTTAAATAAAAAGTTGGAGTACTCGATCGTTTTATTGAAAATGTTCGTCGCTAGTCGATTTCGGTTTAATCGCGTGAACCGAATATAATCCGTTTGAACAATGGATCTTTCGAATAATTCGACATTATTAATATTGTTATTTTATTTAATTAATTGAATGTCTAAATGTCATTATTTGTCCAATTGCATATTATTATTATTATTATTATTATGATTATTATTATTATTATTATTATTATTATTTATATTAATTGTCCTTTATTCCTAATTGTTTTATGTGTTTAAATGTTTATAGATATTATTTGTGTGTATTATATATATATATCTATATATATTATATTTTCGTTATTTATTTTATCGAACCGAGCCCGAGTAATCGTTAGTATTGGAACCGATCCATTTTATTCGGGTAGTCGAACCGATCGCGCCCCGCCGTGGCCCGAAGACCCGGCTAAACCCCCGGTTTGCCCTTTATCTTGTGTGGGTGTGATCATTGTTTGAGTGCCAAGTAAAGAAGACCTTTTTTTTTCCAAGATATCATGACTCATATTAATAGGCCAATCGGCCAACAAAGAACAAAGTTCAGTACAAAGCCTTAATAATGAGAGACTACACACACAACAATGTAGCCTAATCGAAGCACAAGATAAAAATACTACAATGACCAACACTGCAAACACCTGAGAACAGAAACAATACACTTGAAAACTAAATTAAGCTCAAAGCCAAACGAGAATACACCACTGACTCAAGACCTAGCATATCCCCATTTGAATCAGCTAAATTTCTTGAAACTCCCTCCATTCTTGTACTGCCCTGTCAATGATTTTCTTTGCAGCCATCTCTTTGCTTTCAAATACCCACAGATTCCTCCCCTTCCATAGCCACCACAATATATAGGTGCTTAACTGAATTCTGTCTTCAAAAGTCTCCTTAAAGTCCATTGAACTCAGCCACCACCACCATTCTTTGAAACTAAAGTCCTCCTCCTCTACTGGTTTTTGCCATTGAATAGGAGCCAACCTCCAAGTTAATCTAGCTTTAGGACATAAGAACAGAGCATGTACCACTGTTTCCTCATTTTCCCCACAACACTTGCAAATTGTATCAATCTCCATCCCTCTTCTCTTCAGATTGTAGTTCACAGGTAGTATATTAGTAAAGCATCTCCAAATAAAAATCTTGAGCTTACCTGTTACTTTGAGATTCCAGCACCTCAATCTTGCTCTCTTATTGTTTTGGGCTAGATTACTTGTTTCAGCACAATGGTTCAAACTCCAATCTATCCTGCGGAACTCCTCATAAGCCTTTATAACTGAAAACCTACCTTTATCAGAAAAGGTACATTTCCTCAGATCTGCAACTCTGGGATTAAGGGAGTTAATGGCCATGATTTTCTCAGCCACTGCAGGTTGAAATAATGCTTTCAACAGCACTTCATCCCAGCCTTTACCATTATTAATCAGAAGATCTTTAACCCTGAATAGACTGTGATCTAAATGCATCCTCATTTCAGGTTTCTCCCCTCTCATCAAAGGGATCCACCCATACTTATCAAGCCTTGTATCAGCTCCATTCTTTATCACAATACTCAAATGATTTTTCAGCCAAGGAATTAAAGCAGACCAAGAACTCCAGAGCCAAGAGACACCAAATTTTTTAGAATAATCAAAGATAGAGCAAGAAGGGAAGTACCTGGACTTCAACACTTTGCTAATCAGCATCTCTGGTTTCCCATAAATCCTCCATAATTGTTTAATAATAAGAGCTTTGTTGCAGGACTTGATATTCTGGAAACCAAGGCTCCCATTTTGCTTAGACCATGTCATCTTCTCCCAAGCCAGCCAATGGACCCTTTTATTGTTTCCCTCCCCTTTTTTCACCAGAACTCGACCAGCAATCTACTTATTTCCTTACAAATCCCAGATGGCAACACAAAACAGGACATGACAAAAATTGGCAGTGCATTCAATACTGCCTTAATCAATATATCTTTCCCAGCAGTAGACAAAAACTGATTCTTCCAACTGCAAATTCTATTCATGACAGCCTCCACTACAAACTGAAAAGCTTCAATCTTTGATGCCCCAATCCCCAGGGGGAGCCCTAAATACCTAGAAGACCTCTCCACAATCACCCCTGGTAGAATAGAACAAATCTTTTCTTTCAATTCAACTGAACAATTTTTGCTCAAGAACATGGAAGATTTATGGAGATTCACTTTTTGACCAGCAAACTC
>CACSLK010003142.1:533232-553204 GCA_902706635.1 Striga hermonthica
CGGCCCTTGCCGGCCGTCCGGCGATTTCTTCCGGCCATATTAACTTAAAATGATATAACATAACATATCATGAATAATGACACATAAATCGGTCGCGTGACCATATATATTACTCAATGAGACGTGAACGGCCGTGACATGCGCTATGTACGTAGCCTACTGCTTTGGCCAATCCTTCGGCAATTCGACAACTTCTCCTGACCACAGCTTCATGACTGACCATAATATACTCAATAATGACTAAGGAAACATAAATCGCTCGGGAGTTGTGGAATAAAATCGGACATGGCTCGACATGGCATAATTGGTACGGTCGAGAGCAATTATGGCCGATTCAAGAACTTGACCACATGATTTGGACTTAGCATGACTATACTAATATCAGAATAATATCAAGAAGAGATTACCTCCTCAGTTGCTCGATCAATTGCTCAAAACTCTCGTGATTGCTCGGCCCTTGTATCTCCTTGCGTGCGTGTGCGATAGAAATATCTTAAAAATAGCTTAATCTCTCTAACTCTCGATTAGCATGTGGCTTAAGTATAGGCTGAATTTACCAAGAGCTTAACATAAATAGGGTAAACAATAGTGAAGAGATTTAAGGTGAAAATGAATTGGAAGTCACGGCCAATGGTCGTGCGCCACTTGCCGCGTGCTTAAGGCCTAAGGTGGCCTTCAACTAGCTTACTCATCTAACTCATTGCTTAGTCATCACTAAATGAAGTCTCAAGCTTCCACATGGGCTAAATGACATGATGACCTCATGTGAATTTGCTCCATCAACTCACGGCATTAACAAAGCATGGCTTAAAGCCTAATGACATGCTTAGCTTGGCTTAACGCGGCTAATGCTAGGCTTAAGTAAACGTGCGCATAGTTCGTGCGATTAAGCATAATTGGCGCGAGCTTAACGTGATTGAACATGGATTAATTTCATAGAATGTGACTTCTAAGACTTAGATATTATTTCCAAGTATTAGTCTTAACCGAACTTAAATAATTTCGGTCGAAACTTGACTTCGAAAATTAATTCGAATAGTCATAACTTTAATAATTAGTCCCGAAGGATAATGATCAATAAAAATAAATATTTCAGAACTAACACGTAATGTACATTAATAACATAGCGGGCTATTACATTTTCAAAGGTATGGGGATGAGCAACTCAATTAGATTTGTAATTGGGAACGAGAAGCTCGAAAATTGGGAGAGAAGCTCGGCAATTGGGGCGAGAAGGTCGTGAATTGGGCGATTAGGGTTTAAATTGGGGAAGAAATGAATATTCTTCCTTAAAGGCTTTTTTATTTGTGTATGTGTGTGTGTGTGTGACACTGTGGCATCCTCGTCCTCTAAGGACACGTGGGATTGTCTGTTCGGACATGTAGGCATGGAGCTTGCTACCGGTCAACTTTGGGTTCGGGTTGCCAATTTTAAAAAATATTGCGATTTATTTGCAATTACCTTAAAGTGGAGATTAAATTGCAAAAAGCTTAAAGTTCATGG
Source organism: Striga hermonthica (assembly GCA_902706635.1). Lineage (NCBI taxonomy): Eukaryota > Viridiplantae > Streptophyta > Magnoliopsida > Lamiales > Orobanchaceae > Striga > Striga hermonthica. The sequence goes on from CACSLK010003142.1 coordinate 534,736, forward strand.
TTTTATTTGCAATTAAGCCATTAATTTATCCTTCATATCCAAGATAAATTATGATTTAATATCGGGCCGGACCAATCGTGATCAAACACAAGATATTGTCAGGATTAATGGAGCATATCATCCTATCATGGGAAGCAAACAGAGCTTAAGAAGATTATATCTAGTCATGACCGGTTGCAAAATCCCGTGCCGCCAACCGAAATGGTTTTATATTAGACAAATCAAGCAAAAAATGTTGCATATAAGGAGATTTTTAATGATATATAATATGATTTTCTCATGTTTGCGAGATTTGTATTGTTGTCATGTGTATAATAACTCTTTTACAACTTAATAAAAACTTTAAGGATCCCACTTTAAATATGTTGTCTCCACTAGTTTGAAACTAAATGATGGAATCTATTATTATATAAAAAGCAACATAAATAATATTAAAATAGTATATAAAAGTTATTTAGTTTCCCGCCTAAAATTTTATAGTTATTAAATTAAGTAAGTTTTTTTGAAAAATTTTGAAATATCCCGTACAAGCATATTTTAAAAAATTTCAATAAATAAATTAAATCTGAACAATTAAAGAACCAGTTAAGTAAATTTTATGGGAAGAGTTTTCTAGCTACGCTCTTATCTTAACTTCGCAGATATTCACATTCCTAAAAATTTAATCCTTACAATTTTTCATAACATCGCCGTTCACATCAAGATTTTCTTTTGGAAAATCTATCAATTTAGATCCTCAAAATCATTCAAAAGTCACATCTTTTTATGAAACATGACGTTCCAAATTAAGAAATCGAGAGATTTCTGCCGCTGTCTATGAATCTGATGCCATAGCCGACACCATAAAGTCCTTTTTCCCGGTGGGGCTCCGACAGAGATGAGCTCCTCTATAACACCCCGCCTTCTAATACTAGAAATAATAAAATCAGAGTAGAAATTTTGCTTTTTATTTTCAAAAAACTCTTTAACTTTATTTTTGAAAATACTCATGCTGACTCACGGGATGCTACTAACTGATCTCTTTCTCATGCAGATGTAAAGAAATACATGCAACCTAATCAAATCCGATATACAAAGGTAACACGGAGATAAAGGAATTATACATGCATACTTCTGAAATCTCATGTAATAACATGCTAGTTCTGAAAATGCGGAAGCTAAACATACTGAATACACGCATAATAGTAATAATACATGTTCATATGAATGACATGAAAATGTGTTACAACAGTACTGCTCATGACCACGCTCCGCTAGTGCTCACGCGCCACGCACCGCTCCGTTACATGAAAAACGTAATGGGGGCGTGAGCAAACCACTATGCTCCGCAAAGACCAGTATTGAATTAAACAACATCGTTAATAACTATATCATGACTTAAGTATATAAGTACTGAACAAAGATTGTATCTGAAACTATAACTGTAACTGTAACTGCAATTGTAACTGGGCGTCTAGTGGTCATAAAGACCCTAGGCTTAAAGCTGCTAAATCATGTGCACACTCTGGGAGATCATTAAGGCCAATTACGGCCTCCCTCAGAACCTACGGGGGATCATTAAGGCCCGCCACGGCCTCCCTCGTGGTGATAGCCACATGTGGAACATTAAGGCCCGCTCAGCCTCCAATCCTGGGCGATAAAATTTTCTCATACATACTACAGGTGGAACATTAAGGCCCGCTCAGCTTCCAATCCTGGGTGATATAATTTGAACCATAAGAATCACTAAGGCTCGCAATTGTCTCCCTTCTGGTTAAACATAATTTACTCATACATACCTCGGACATGGTATGGAAATTAAAGATGTTGTATAACCAGTACGTGACCTCCACCTAGTAAACTGCTACTACTAAGCAAGTGTTGGATGACTGGTAGCTGTCGGAGGCTCGACTCTTCTTAAGCTACATAAATTATTGAGAAGAAATGTACTAAGTCCTAAGCTTAAACTGAAAACTTGATTCTTATTATGATCTGATCTTTACTGACTTGGAGGCTTTTTAGAGTTCTCTGAAATATTTCTAAGTCTGGTCTGCTTAACTGATTTATCTGATCTAGCATATCTGACTGATATGATTTTATCTAAACTAGCTTATACTTATCTGACTTATCTGACTGATCTGATTTTATCTGAACTAGCTTATACTGATCTGAATTATCTATATGGGTTTGGAAAGATACCGAATCTCGGTTCACGCTCAAACCGGTATTACGAACTAATATGCTCGAATCGTCCAAACTATCCAGACTGATTCAGCTGAACTGTACCGGTGGCTTGATCCGAACCGGCCGGTTGCTCGTCTAACTGGGTGCAACTCGGTTTAACCATGGTTCGGGTACATACGCACGGACATGGCATTAGCCGACGCACAACTATATTACTCGGATCTAGAGTTCATCTGGACTGTCTGGGAAAAGGCCGAACTAGGGTTCTCTACTCAACCGACTATCTAACTCGGTTTAAGCCTGAAATTTGATACTTGTACACCAAGTATCCAGAGTTGCATGTAAAATAGAACAATATCACAGTAATGAAAATTCAGACAATAACGAAAGCTGTTTCGACTTAAAATTGAACCTTCAGGAGAGCGTCCCACTCTCCCTTCAGATCTCTTTCATTAATGTGAATACCTCAAACACTATTTAAGGGTTTACAGTATAGACTCCCTCTACACTCTAATTGAATAGAGATTCACACAACTACTTATCCGACCACAACTCCCTTGTGGATTTCTTAGTTTGAATCCCTCAAACTAAACAGAATGAACCTCCTAACATTCTATGATAGACTCTCAAAATAGTGTATATCAAAAATCTCACTCAGCTCAATACACAAGGAATACTCTCTAAAACAAAAGAAATACTAATCGAAAGGATGTCAAAAGTCCCCCTCCACATCTGTTTCGAGCTCCTTTTATCATCATGCTTCAAAATGGCAAGTCCCTCCTTTTCTTTTCATCAAGTCGAACATAAACATGGTAGGTCATTATTTTTGGAGCCGGTGATCTCTCTTTCTCGCATTTAAGGAAGTTGAATCTCATCCTTGATTTTATTGACCTGCATAATATAACCACACGTTATTAGACAATTAATATTTAATATAACAGAATTTTTATCCAACTATAAACAAACTTCCCTTAATTACACTCGTGATTTTCTGACTACTGAGAATTCGAAAGGTTCATCGATTTACTGCCAATCTTTAGAACTTACAATCTTCCCCTTTGGCAGATAAATCGAAAACCATGAACCTGCAAAACAAGCTAACACATATTCTGCCATATACATATTTAGAACTCACATATGTTGTTCTTAGGAACAACTTCAAATACTTGAATAATACGACATTAGTTCACAGATATCCCACAAAGGTTCATCAAACGCAAGATAATAAGGCATAAGGAAAAGGAGTTCAAACAACCACACAAAACAGAGTTTTAACAAAACATAAATGAATATCCTGCTGAAGGATGGCTAAACAGATTCTTCCTCTTCAGACTTGTTTCCTGAACCTTCTTCAGTTCCCTCCTCAGACTCTTCTTCCTCATCTTCCTCATCTTCCTCTTCCTCATCCTCAGAATTAGAACCAGCTGCTTCCTCTTCTTCTTCTCCCGAACCTTCATCTTCTTCGACAGCCTTTTCCTTTCCCTTGGCTTTAATAGCCGCATCAACCTTCTCTTTTCCAGCAGCAACCTTCTCTTTTCCTTTTACGATTTCCGCAGCATTAGCCTTGGGCTTCTCCCCATTAGTCGCAGTAGTGGACTTCGACTTCTCCCCCTTAGCAGGTACCTTATTCTTTCCAGCAGTAACAATAGCATTCTCTTTCATCTTCTCCCCCTTTTTTGATTTAGACACCAAAGGGGCCTGTGACTTTAATGCACCGAGCACCTCCTTATAGTACCTTCGTTGATCTGCCAGTTTCTTTTCAAGCCCAGAAAGGACAGCCACTTGTTGTTTCAAGAATCCACGCAGATGAAAGGTAACATCAGAAGCTTTGACAAGAGATGGGCGTGGAGGTGCGGACTTAACTCCAGCAAGGGCAAGTGGCTTGAGCACAGGTGAGAAAATATCACCCACACGTAGATCCATTTTGACACCAGCTTTGAAAATAATAGCACAAATGGTAGACGGATAAAGCAGTAATTTGTGGGGCTTGGAAATTTCCGCAAATGACACCACGACATCAAAGATTACCGAACCAACATCAAAGGAACACCATTGAGAATGCGGTATATAACGCGAGCCTGAATAGGAGTTACAAACTGTTTGTGTGAAGTCGGTGTCCAGTTCGATGCTCCAAATTTCTGTAGAGCATTCGCAGGTGGAGTGAGACTCTTGACAAACAGTCCTGGAGCAAGCCACTTATTCAATGTCCCACCTGTCAGAGTGTGGGCAACTTTATCAAGATCATCAGTGAGTGGAGAGAGAGTGGAACTTTCGGCCATACCAAGCGCAGAGTTAATTACAAATGGAGAAAACACAACGACACTATTCCGAACAAAAACTTTATGAAACTTCATGGATCTGGGGTCAGAAATAGAGATAGTCAGGTTCGAATAGAATTCAACAACAAGTTGAGGATAGTATTTACCTACAGACGTCACAGAACCTTCAAGACCAACCTTTTTCAGCAGTTCAAGCAAGCCAAGTTGTTCAAAGTGCTCACTAACTATCGTCCTCTCAGGACGAAATTTAATTTGAGAAAATATACCGGAAAAACGAGTTTCAGACATAGGAGTGTAATATTGGCGGGAGAAAGCGTTACCAATATCAAATGGAGTATCTGAACCGTCACGTTCTTTATCATCGATGGTTGTCGGATTTTTCAGGTTCACCATCATAACCATCAATTTTTTTTTCAGCAGAATCACCATCAGAATCAGGGGACGATTCTCCTCCGGATTTCATGACAGAAGGAGTGCCAGTAGTAGGTTCAGGAACAGAAACGACCTTCTTGGCCTTTTTGGGCTTAGCTCCAAAGGGTGCTGGGATCTTCTTGCGCTTCTTCGGAGATTTTATGGCGAAGGGAGAACCATTTCCTCATTTCTCGCTGGTATTGCCACCTTCAGGTTGAGAGCCCTTTGTTGTAGAGGATTTTTTAGGGCTCGGTGAAACCCTAAGCATGACTGGATCAGATGATTGAGGATTTTCGGTTGCCATGGTTGAAGGAGTCGGATCTGTTGGAGTTTTTGTGCTCTGGCTTTGACAAGTTGAGCGCCGAGATGGTTAAGGAACATTCTTCTGGGGCTTCACGGTTCCCTGCTTGAATTTCGGCATGATAACAAAAATGATTTCTCACAAGTATGGAATGTTAGAAGATTTTGGAGAAAGAAGATAATCCAATGATTTTAGGAGATAGACACAAAAGGTGGCAATGAGATATAGGGAACCGAGATTGCGATTATCGAGATATGGGATAAGAAGGTTCAGCTCAAAATTTGAAATTCAAATAAATAAAAACCGCTCGACACTTAATGCACAAGAAACCGTTCCCTCCAAACAGATTACTTACCAAAATTAATTAACACAGCTACCATATATAACGAATGAAGTTTCAGACAAAAATATCATCTAAATCATGTACCAAAAATAATTTTAGGCTCAAGATCGAAAAAATATATACCATGGAAAAATCTGGATGCACATGCCTAAATAAGATATTTAACACGCAATACCCTAGAATTTTCAGTTCACGCAATATTGAAAAAATCCATTAATTGATTAACCTACAAATCTTTCCAAATCAATTTGAAACAAGCTCGACACTATCAAGAATGGGAAGAAAAATAAATTCTCTTCGAACACAACTCAGCCCTTATTACTCCACTTTTATAAACCACGGAATTAATATAAGTTCATTCATCACTTTCTCTTAGCAGAAAATGAAATTTTTGTTCGCAATTCAGCCCCAATACTAATGATGAACTTACTCCGTTCTATGAACTTCCACACCAATTCACTTACTAACATTAACTATACGCCAATGTCAAGCCCATTACTTGAGGTGTGAATCATCCTGCAAAAAGTTTTAATTTCGAACAAGCTGAGAAAATATCAGGATGGCCAACCTTATTTCACCAGAGAACGTTCATTCTTAGAATGTTTACCTGTAGCTATCACACCTCGATTATTATTAAGAACGTAACTCATTTCACAGGTGATCAAAGAAACACCTCATGTGATAGTTGCCCGATGCCTATTTTCACGAGAGCAGCTCTTACAAGTATATTAAAATGATCATCATGACGAGCTCTTATAAACTGACTAGTTAGAATTCACAGACCACCAATCAACAAACTCAACAATAATCGTTCAGAGAAAAATTACAGGGATGAACCTACATACTAAAATGCCTAAATTACAGAACAGATCCTATATGTAATATACACGATATACATATATATAACAATGCGACTGACACAGATGCATATATACTATATAGAACAAATTCCTAAAGATCTTCTTAGTGACAAAAATCGTTTCGAATCAAGAGCTTTTGTAAAAATATCAGCAAGCTGATCATCCGTAGGTACATGATCCAACACGGTAATTCCATCTTTACCAAATTACGAATAAAATGGTAGCGAATGTCAATATGCTTAGTACGTAAATGTTGGACGGGATTTTTAGAAATATTTATAGCACTAGTGTTGTCGCAGAAAAGTTGAGCTGAATGAACGTTCATACCATACTCGGATAAAATTTGTTTCATCCATACCAACTGTGAACAGCACCTTCCAGCGGCAATGTACTCAGCTTCAGCAGTAGAAAGGGAGATGCAGTTTTGTTTCTTACAAAACCAAGATACCAAGTTTGACCCTATATAAAAACACCCACCAGAGGTGCTCTTTCGGTCATCAAGATTTTCAGCCCAGTCAGCGTCGCAATAACCTGCAAGATGTAAGTTCGTATCAGAAGAGTAGAATAGACCATACTCTTATGTACCTCTAATGTACTTAATAATATGCTTGACTGCCTTCATATGCGATTCCTTGGGGGCAGCCTGATACCTGGCACACAATCCAACACTAAAGCAAATTTCAGGTCTACTAGCAGTGAGGTATAGAAGACTACCAATCATACTTCTGTATAGAGTTTGATCAACAGATGTACCTTCATCATCTTTGGACACTTTTACATGAGTGCCCATGGGAGTTTGAGGACTTTTAGCATTTTCAAGACCAAACTTTTTAACAAGGTTTATTGCATATTTACCTTGATGCAAGAAAATACCATCTTTACCTTGCTTTACCTGAAGTCCAAGGAAGTATGAAACTTCACCTACGAGACTCATCTCGAATTCAGACGACATAAGTTTAACAAAGTGATTGACCAGCTTCTTGGATGTTGATCCAAAGATGATGTCGCCCACGTAGATTTGAACAGCCAATAGGTCCGCATTCGTTCGAAGAGCAAAGAATGTCTAATCTACTTCTCCTCTCTTGAATCCCTTTTCCAGAAGGTACATGGTAAGGCGTTCATACCACGCGCGTGGCACTTGCTTCAATCCGTACAATGCTTTCTTAAGTCTGTAGACATGATTCGGATTCTTGGGATGATTGAATCCTTCGGGCTGCTTAACATACGCCTCTTCATGTAATATCCCGTTCAGAAAGGCAGACTTCACGTCCATCTGATAAACAATGAACTTCATTAGGCAAGCAATAGATAGAAATATGTGTACAACTTTAAGTCTAGCAACGGCGGCAAAGGTTTCATCGAAATCAATCCCTTGAGTCTGAGTGTAGTCTTGAGCAACTAGTCTCGCGTTGTTGCGTGTCACATTCCCGAACTCATCAGTTTTGTTCTTGAAGATCCACTTTCTTCCGATAACATTTCCCAATGAAGGTTCAGGGACTAACTCCCAGACATCGTTTCTAGTGAATTGCTCCAGTTCCTCCTGCATTGCTAAGATCCACCACTCATCTTTCAGAGCTTCTTTAGAATTCTTGGGTTCAATCAATGAGGTGTAGCAAGCATAATGAGAAACACCCATAAGTTCTTTGATTGACGTCTTCGAGTTTCTGGTTACTCTCTCGTTGATGTCACCAATGACTTGCTCGGATGGATGATCTTTATGAACCCTTAAGGGAGTTGACATTTCAACATCCCCAACCGAAGGTTCAGCCGTTTCCTTGTCAGCAGAACTCTTAACATCATGAGTATCCTGCATTGTCTCAACATTTCCAAACTGATTAAAAGACACAGATGAACCAACTTGGGAGTTTTTTTCATCAAAGATTACGTTCATGGACTCAATTACTGTGGAGGTACTTGTGTTGTAAACATAGTATGCTCGAATATTGTTAGAGAAACCAAGAAAGAATCCAATATCTGATTTTGCATTGAATTTCCCAAGTTGTAGATGATCATTATAGATAAAACATTTACACCAAAAAATATGCAAGTGACTGAGGTTAGGACTCTTACCTTTCCAGAGTTCATACGAAGTCAGACCAATACCTCGACGAAGGTACACTCGATTCATGAGGTAGCATGTTGTATTGACTGCCTCAGCCCAGCATCTAGAAGAAATTTTCTTAGAGTTTAACATGACGCTGGCCATTTCTTGTAGAGTACGATTCTTCCTTTCAACAACTCCATTTTGCTGTGGAGTTTTAGGAGCTGAAACCTCGTGACAAATAACCTGTGAATCACAAAATTCTGCAAAATCAGAATTTTCAAATTCTCTTCCATGATCACTTCGAATACTTATTATGGAAAAGCCTTTCTCAATTTGAACCTTCAAACAAAGTGACTTAAAGGCAAAGAATGTGTCGGACTTTCACGCAAGAAAGCAACCCAAGTATATCGAGACAAATCATCAACGCACACAAAAATATATTTTTTTACCTTGATAGCTCTCTACCTGAATGGGACCCATAAGATCCATGTGAAGAAATTCTAGGATCTATTTAGAAGCAATGTGGTTCAGTGACTTGTGGTATGCCCGAGTTTCCTTACCTGGTTGACAAGGTTCACAAATTGGTTGGTCTTCATGGCAATCTTTGGAACACCTCTGACTACACCTGCATTGGTCAATCCGACAGAATGAGAGTATCCAATATGACCCAAGCATTGATGCCCGATTTCAGGTTCACTCACATTTGAGAAAAGGCATTTTTCATTAAAATCAACAAGATAACAGTTATCAGTTGAACGAGACCCTGTAAGTACACAAGAACCTTCACTGTTTTTCACATAGCACTTATCACATGAGAAACTGACACTAAGGCCTTGGTCACAGAGCTGACTTACACTCAAGAGATTTGCCTTTAACTCATCAACAAGTAACACATCAGTTAATTTAGGTAACCCACCCAAATTTAAACAACCTGTTCCAATGACCTTATTGCTCACACTGTCACCAAAAGTGACTTCTCCACTTGAACCCGCCTGATATTCATTAGGTATGAAGGTTCCCCAGTCATGTGTGTAGAGCATCCACTATCCAGATACCATTTACCTTTCAGAGAAGTCCTAAGAGAAAGAACAGAAGCATAACACTTGAATGATTTCTTAGCAACCCACAATTGACGAGTTTTGGTACGGTTATTTTGGAAGGTTCTGGCATGAAGATTCAAGGGAATGCCAGACTGATTCCAACTCCTCACATTACCTGTACAAAGGTCATGCTGCATTTTATAACTTTTGGGTCTTATGTGACCAGTTAGACCACAGTAATGAGAAATAAGAACAAAGTTATGATGAGTTTTTCTAAAGGATTCCTACATAGGTGAATGAACCTTCAATGGAGATTTTGGAGAGAGAGGTTTACTTACAGTGCTTTTTACAAACCTGCCAAACACGTTTCTAGAAGGTTCCCCATGCAGGTTCATACCTCCAACTTCAGGTTTGTCCCCAAATCCAAGACCGGTATGTTTTGTATTTGACGTTCCAGTTGAGGACTCAGGATTGTCTTCCCTACCTGTGTACCTTATTCCAGTGAGATCACCATGTTGTTTACCCAAGGAAAGAAGCACATTCAGATCAGTTTTTCCCTTATTCAGTTTCTGAACAACCTCGGCAGTTCGATTTAGCTCAGCAGAGTTTGCTTTCAGTTTACTTTCCATACTGGCATGTTCGTTCATCAGCCGATCAGCCTCGTTTGTCAGCTTCAAGATCTCATGGTTCCGTTCTGCAAGTAGTTTCTGAGTGGAAAATAGTTCAGACCTCAAGCATTCAATTGTCTGAGACTTTTCCAGTCCATTTTGCTTAGCAAGTTTGACACTGCTCTCAAGAATAATAGTTCGAGCCTTTTCAGTATCCAGTTCATAATCTTTAGCAGCAGTGGAAGCAGATGTTTGTTTGTTCAACACGCTGTTAGCCCTTGAAAGTCTAACACTTCATTTTGAAGCTTCTGTAGGGCTTCAGATGCTTGAGCACACTTTTCCATGGCAAGTAAGTGTGCTGGATCAACACACACACATTTTGATATGCTTCATCTTCAGATGCATCTGCTTCTTTTAAACTTTCCTGAAACTTGGTCGGAACATGAGAAGTTGTGAGACACATGAACTTATTAACTGAGGTGTGGACAACCATATTACTAGTGTGCGATGGAGGTTCGTCTCCGCCCTCATCATCTGAATCTTCCCAGGTTGCTTTCAGAGACTTGTTTTTCTTCTTGAGGTTAGCACACTCATACTGGAAGTTTCCAAAACCTCGACACTCCATGCATTGATCCTTCTCAACTCGTTGTGAGTCAGGTTTTGAGAGTGGCATACTATTTTTCTTATCCTGAACCACATTCTTGCTGAAGTTGTTGCCCTTTTTTCCAGCAAATTTATTCTTGTACAGCCTCTGACTCATCTTTCCATAATTTCGTGTGATCAGCGCTAGTGCTTATTTCAGCTCGCTGTCGTCAACCAACGAACCTTCATCATCATCGCTTTCTTCTCTTTCTTCAACTACAACAGCTTTGAGAGCTAGACCCTTGCTTTTGACTTTGTCATAATTGTTGTTGATTTCAAAGGTCCTGCGCTCTCCAAGAAGTTCATCAACATCAAGAGACGCAACTCTTTGAAAACTCTCAAGAGCTGTAATTTTCTCTCTGAACCTGGGAACAACCGTTCTCATAATCTTCTGAACTTGACGCTTCTCAGAAATTTCTTCTCCAAGCATCATACTTTGATTCACCAGATCACAAAATCTGGCATAATGTATGTCAATTGTCTCTTCATCCTTCATTTTGATTTCATCAAATTTGAGAGTTACCCGTTGAAGTCTGGACGCTTTGACAGCCGTTGAACCTTCAAATTGACGCTGTAAGACCCTCCAAGCATCTTTCGCAGTCTTGCAATGAACTATCATTTTGTGTCTTGTCTGATCTACTGCCATCATAATCGCATACAAGGCACGATAGTTGGCTTCTTCTTGATGCTTATCAGCATCTGTCCAATTGTCCTTGGGTTTAGGAACCGTGACTTTCGTTGTTTCTTTTCCTTGATTAGGTGCTTGTGAAGTGACTGGATGCTCCCAGCCGTTTTCAACACTTTCCCACACACCTTTTCCAAACGATCTTAGGAAAATTGTCATCATAGACTTCCAATACGAGTAGTTTGAACCGTCCAATTGCAGAGGCCTAGACATCGATCGACTTTCTTGATTCATGATTTGATAGTAACACAAGTCCTTAGATCTTTCGTAATGAAGACGAAAACCCGCTCTGGTGCCAATTGAAATTTGGTACTTGTACACCAAGTATCAGAGTTGCATGTAAAATAGAACTATCTCACAGTAATGAAAATTCAGACAATAACGGAAGCTGTTTCGACTTAAAATTGAACCTTCAGGAGAGCGTCCCACTCTCCCATCCGATCTCTTTCATTAATGTGAATACCTCAAACACTATTCAAGGGTTTACAGTATAGACTCCCTCTACACTCTACTTGAATAGAGATTCACACAACTACTTATCCGACCACAACTCCCTTGTGGATTTCTTAGTTCGAATCCTTCAAACTAAAAAGAATGAACCTCCGAACATTCTATGATAGACTCTCAGAATAAAGTGTATATAAAAAATCTCACTCAGCTCAATACACAAGGAATACTCTCAAAAACAAAATAAATACTTATCGAAAGGATGTCAAAAGTCCTCTCCACATCTGTATCGAGCTCCTTTTATCATCAGGCTTCAAAATGGCAAGTCCCTCATTTTCTTTTCATCCAAATCAAACATAAACATGGTAGGTCATTATTTTTGGAGCCGGCGATATCTCTTTCTCACATTTAAGGAAGTTGAATCACATCCTTGATTTTATTGACCTGCCCAATATAACCACACGTTATTAGACAATTAATATTTAATATAACAGAATTTTTATCCAACTATAAACAAACTTCCCTTAATTACACTCGTGATTTTCTGACTGCTGAGAATCCGGAAGGTTCATCAGTTTACTGCCAATCTTTAGAACTTACAAAGCCAAAACTCAAACCCTAAGTTCAACATGATTTCTAGTGATTTTAGACCCAACAACTGCAGCTATATTCTCAACCGAATAATATCTAGTATTTTTCACCAAAAGTAACTAAAATCCCGAATTTTTAGGCTTACCAAACAGTCTCCAAAAATTATGAAATTTTTAACCACATCAACATTTATAATATTTTTCATAAAACTTTCACCGCATTTCGAGATCTTGAGCATATTTATAAAAAATCGTGCATTTCGACTATATATTCAAAAATTCGGCTAACATACTAAACGGGCACCAAAAATCACAAATTTAAAACCTAAGCCTCAAGTCAGCTAAATGGAATTTATCACGTTGGTTTTGCATTTTTTCGGGCAGCAAGCAATACATTCCGAATTTAATGCTATTTATATCGATAAATTCATAATAAATCACATAACGCTTGAAATCACCTCCCGTCATTTTTAAAATTCATCTAAATACTTGATTAATGCCATGGAATGTAGTTTTAGCCATTATACCTCTGATTTGTACTTAAACAAAAATCAGGAAATCGGCTAGGCTAGTGAAAAGCTCGGGTTGGTTGGTTTTGCCCGAACCAGGTCGGGCTGCTCGGATCTGGGCTGAACCTGCCCAGACCTGCTGCTGATGGGTTTGTTTTCTAGGCTCAGATCTGAACTAATGTGGCTCGGTTTTGCACGGATCGAGGCACGGGCTCACTCGTGGTGGTCAGAAAACGGGATAGCAGTGACTTACCGACATCAAGAAGCTGCGGGCTCGACTTGTGGACTGAAGTTAGGTCGTCACTGGAGCTAAGAACGGCGTGGAGGATGGTTGTTCACGGTCTCCGTGCTACAATGACGTCAGGAGTGGCGCGCGGTGGTGCTTGGACACAGATCTGCTGGTTTTGGTCGCGCGTGGAGGAGCTGGTCACAGTGGTGAGCTCGTGACGTCGTCGGAGTTGGCGGTGGCTTGATTTTCTGGTGAGAAGGAGCTGGAAGAGGGATGAGCTTTGGTCGCCAGAAATGGAGTTGTGGTGGTCGCGAGCTTGCTGGTTCGCAGGGAAGGAGGACGACGTGAACTCAGATGGAGAGTTTGATGTCGACTTGCCGGAAAAACGGAGCTGGAGGTTGATGGGTTCGCCGCCAGCGGGCTCAGCTGCGGGCTCGTCGTGAGGGAGAGGGGTGCGTCGGACTACTGGTGGCTAAAGCTTGAGCTGGGGTTGCGTGAAGGTGGAGCTTCCGGCGGTCTGAGGGTTGAGATTCGCCGGCACGCCGCAGCTGTGGTAGGATGAGCGGGGATGGTTGTTGCCGTGAGGATGAGCTGCGGGTTGACCTTACACAGCGGAGCTGCTGGTTAGTGCTTTCCAGAGATGGCAACTCGCCGGAGATGCGAGGATGCCGGAATTTCTGGTCGGGAGTGGAAGATGGTGGTGGTTAATGAACTAGGATGGAGGCGGAAGATGTTGTGGGCTAGGGTTTTCTTGTGGTGTGAATGTGGTATTTATACATGAGTCAAAATTAGGGTTTGAACCCACTTTTGGGCTTAACATTGTGCTTCAACATTAAATTGATTTGGGCTCTAATGTATCCATTGCTACTTGGACTCGGTAAAATAAATACCACTAGGCTCGGTGATTAAAACGATACCTTGAATTTAATAGGCCGACTAATTGAAATGGCTCGATTATATATGTAGCGCCCCATTTGCTCCAGATTATTTTGAGATTTTTATTTATTTTATTTTATTCGAGATTATTTAATTTGTACTCGATTAGTATTTTATTTGACTATGTGATAGTAATTGTCTAATTGCTTTAGTGTATTTAATTATTATTGAGCCGAATTAAGCTCCGAATTAAGTTTCGAACCGAGTCGGGCTTAAAATTTTATTTCACGCGCTACATAGCCGAACCGCTCGAAGTCGGCCCAAACCGCGTCCCCATGCGGATAACCCACTAACCGCCGCCCCTCAAATTCTTGTGCACGCATGGCACTTGAAACTTTTTTTTTTCAAAACGATAGATTTCATTCATAACAAACATAATGTACAAGCCGAGAGACCTTAGTCCCAATGTTCAAAAGACATACAATGAGCCCACCCAACTTGGTGACCTAAACTCCAATCACAGAAATAAATAAAAGGATCTGTAGGCAGATAGAAACTGACCCCTACATCTCCAAAAGAACTAAAACCCAGAACAAATACAGGAAGAAAGCTACACATCAACAATATCCACATAAGGAAACAGAACTGAGAAAGTGCAATATGCACTGAACCAATAAGGACCTAGATAAAAGACACCATCTTCACTGATCCTCTCTTGTCAACCTGCATTGTCTGAATTCAATCCAATCCCTTGAAGCTGCTTGAATAATAGCATGATCTGGCATCCAAGTGTTTTGAAACTTCCACAAGTTACGGGACTTCCATAGTCACCGTAAAATGTACGTTGTAAGCTCAATCCGTGCTTCTGAAATGTCCCTTTTGTCAACTGAGCAAATATCCCACCACCAATGCTTAAAAGATTGAGCCTCTGATGTTCCTTTCCAATGCACTGGAGCTATATGCCAGATTCTTTTGACTCTGTCACATTGAAATAGCATATGCTCAACAATTTCAGCTTCTTCACCACATCCCTTGCAAACTGGATCAAAATCCAAACCTTTTTTTCTCAGATTGCTGCAGACTGGCAGAGTATCATTGTAACATCTCCAGATGTAGTGTTTGAGCTTCTGTTTAATTTTAAGACCCCAACTTCTAAGTCTCACTTTTCTTTCAATAGTGGTAGAACCACTACCCTCAGCCATATCAATGTTTCTCAATTTGTTATGCACCAGATGAGAATAGGAACTTGAGACAGAAAACATACCCTTTTTATCCAAGGTCCAAATCCATTTCTTCTGAAGTAAAGGGTCAAGAGTGGAGATCTTCAGAATTGCTGCTGCATCAGAAGGCTGAAAACACTCTTCAACTTTGCTTTTGTTCCAAGTCCTGCCATCATCCTCAATGAGTTCATGCACCCAAGTTACCTGCCTCAAACCATCAACATTGCACTCTGATATTCCATTTTGCAGCCCAAGGATCCAAGGATCCCTCCAAATTTTGATTCCATGACCATTTCTCACCAGAATGTTAAAGAAATTCTGAAATTTATCCTTGACTAAAATCCAGTTACTCCAGAGCCATGATGTATTATAGGGCTTTTTTTTTCTTGTAAGATAGAACAATCAGGGAAATATTTACCTTTGAGCACTCTAGACATCAGAAGAGTGGGATTAGTAATGATCCTCCATATCTGCCTGAGGATCAAAGCTTCATTGAACAATGCAACATCCCCTCACACAACCTTTAATAAGATTTCTTTGCCTGCAAATTAAAGGTATTAATTCTTTCCGCTAACCAGTTTAGCTCTCCCTACATTCAGCACAAAATCAAAAGATCCTTTTTTTGACCTACCAATACCTAGGGGAAGCCCTAGGTATCTGGTAGATCTATGCACCTGAATTCCTCCCAAAAGGTGACATATCAGATTTTGAGTAGAAAGCAGACAATTCTTGCTAAAATAGATAGAGGACTTGCAAAGATTCACCTTTTGCCCAGTAAAATTCTGATATTCGTACAGCACACTCAGTAAGGTATTTGCATGAGACTGATTGGCTTCACAAAGAATAAGAGTATCATCAGCAAACATGAGATGGGACACAGCTGGGCTTCTCTTAGCAATCCTCAACCCCTTAAAATTACCCCTGACAACCTCAGCATTTAAGAGCTTTGAAAAGACTTCAGAAATGATAATGAAAATATAAGGGGACAAAGGGTCCTCTTGTATAATGCCTCTAGAAGCTCTGAAATAGACTTGAACCTCACCATTAATATTAAATGAGAAAGAAGTGGAAGAGATACAAACCCACACCCACTTAACAAAGGAAGCATGAAACCCTATTCTCAGCATAACTTTCCTTACACTACTCCATTCAATTCTGTCAAAGGCCTTTTCCATGTCCAATTTTATGAGCATAAAGCCTTTCCTGCTTGTTCTCAATCTGTTTAAGTAGTGAATAGCTTCTTGAGCTATCACTACATTATCAAGAAGTTGTCTGTTGGGGATAAACGTAGACTGATTCTCACTCACACAAGCAGGCAAACAAGGCTTTAATCTTAATGACAAGATCTTTGCAATGACTCTGTATGATACACTACAAAGACTGATTGGTCTGTAGTTTTTAATGGAGTAAGGATTTAAGCATTTAGGTATTAGAGATATAAGTGTATGGTTCCAACTTTTCAGCAGTTGCCCAGATTCAAAGAAACTACAAATAGCGTTGCAAAAATCAGTATAAATGACATTCCAGAATTTCTAAAAAAAGAGAGGACTCATGCCATCAAGACCTGGTGCTTTACCTGGGTTTAGACTGAACAGAGCTGACTTGATCTCCTCCTCAGTGATTGGAGCAATGAGGGCTTCATTCATGTCTGAAGAGATAGATTGTGGAATGTGTTGCAGGATTTCAGTTTTCCCTCGAGATCCCTTAGATTTGAACAGCTTCTCATAAAAACAGCAAATGTGAGAAGTAATAGTTGTCTTGTTGTCTAGCACCATGTTGTTGTCATCCACTAGCCTTGTGATGGCATTAAGTTTCCTTCTCTGGAGAGTCAGGTCATGGAAATACTTGGTATTGGAATTCCCCTCCTTTAGCCACTGGGTTCTTGACTTTTGGGCCCAATATTCTTCTTCCTCCTTGATAATCAAGTCCATCTCTTTTCTAAGTCTGCTCCACTCATCCCAGTCTCTATCAGCCCCCATCTTGCTCATGCTATCAAGAGTATTGGTGATGTGCCTTCTTTTGAATTTGCTCTCTTCCGAATAAAGCACTCCACTTAAGCAGTGCCAGTCTTGTAGCTTTGATCTTTTCAGAAACCTGAAACACGGGGGTTCCTTCTTGCTAAGACTGCCATCCCTCTTGAATCACCTCTTTGACACCATTCCTCTGCAACCACCTCCTCAAAGTAGAATCTCCTGGCCTTGTGATATGAGCTGTCTGGTTTATCAATCAAAGCCATCATTTTGTGGTCAGAGGAGCTTCTAAATATGTTAGCAACCTCAGCATTAGGATGATATGCAAACCAATCATAAGAAGCAAAGATTTTATCAATTTTTCCTCAATGTAGCCTTCATCAGCTCTATTATTGCCCCAGGTAAAATAAGCCCTATCAAAGGCATCTCTTGCATACTCATCCTGGAGATAAAATCATTAAACCCTCTACATTCCCCTTCAAATTTCTGCCTACCTCCCCTGTTTTCATTCCCATCACAAATTTCATTTCAATCCCCCCCCACCCCCAAACAGCCATTTGCTACCCCAATTAACACTAGCAGCTTCTAAAAATTGCCATTGCAAAACCCTCTCATTTCTATCAGAACTGACATAAATAAAAATAACCCCAAAAAGAACCCTCCTCCTCAATCCTCTCAACGTCTAGCTGAATACAAAAGTGGTTACTCACCAATTGCTTAATAACTACATCACTATACCATAAAACAAGAAGACCCTCACTCAAACCCCTAGGGTGTTCTATAACACCCCGCTAACTTATTAAATTAGAGTTAAATTTTCGCAAAATCTTATCTGAAAAGTATTTATTAGTTTGCGAAATCGTGATTCAGGATGCTACAGAGATGTTGGGTTCTGTTAGGAACGTCGACAATGTGCACATTCAAATCTATTGAATAATAAATCCTAACACATCGGAATCTATAAGCAGGATTAGGACTTACGGTTTAAAATTTTTGCCAACTCTGAGACGTTTCTGATTTCCGTTAATGGAGATCGTCTGAACACCAAAGTCTAATGGGCAGCTAAACTTGGCCTTTCTCGATTCTAATCGAGTAACCATGGTGCTCCAATCGCTCATCAAGCTCATCGGATCATTTTGGACCTTCGGTGGGTGAGTCGGACTCCTTGGGCCGCTCGGGAACCATCTTGGACATGAACCAGATCTTCTGGGCCAAGTTGAACCGTTCTGGTGCGAGCTGGACACGCCTGGAC
>CACSLK010003142.1:613971-629719 GCA_902706635.1 Striga hermonthica
TTTAATATGTTATGACTCTATCATGTTTATATGCTGTGTAAAATTTTTAGAATTTTGGGAATAAGTTTCATAGGGTAAATGAATTATTTTCAGATTCTACAGAAAGTTGTTTTATTTATGATAAATCGGTTGGTTATTGAAAACTTCTGATTTTTGGTTGAGATACTTTTTTTATGTGGAGTTTCATGCTGTAAAAAGATTGGAATTTTTGGAATTCGAAATAGTTCAGTTTTAACTGAAATTCGATAAACTGCAAAAACTTGTAGGAATTTTTAAATTTCGTGTGCTTATTGTTTAAAGCTAAAAATTTTTACGTTGATCCTTAATTGCTAATCTAGCTCCAGTAAAAATCTCATGTACTAATTCGTTCATTAGGTCAGACATTAAATTCTATGCTTGTTTTTTCTGATATCTTATTTGAATTTTATAAAATTTTGTATAATGAGATTGGGGCTGAAACATGGTGGTTTTACTAAGTCCAGTGAGGAGGAATTTATGTCCAAGTTTCAGAACCTAACTCATTTGGGAGCTTGATCAACCTTATTATGTGATACATATTGTTTTCTATTTTTCGAAAATATAGTTCTTGTGTCAAAATCTATAAACTAGATTCTTGTTGTGGTTGTGTCTTGTTTGAACTATAGGTTATGTGATATTTACGTGAAATCTCATGTTTGGTTGTTCGAGTCTAAGTCCTAGAGTTCCAACGTCCACAGGACTTCACGAACCACTTAGTCGAATCAAGTTCGGCTAAGTCAAATTTGTGATTTTTGACTTAGGTCTAGATAAAGTGTTGACTTTAGTATCTGGACTTATATAGGTGTCTAGAGGTGTTGACCTCACCCAGCCTTCGAGAATCGTGATTGTTTTTTGTCGCTGCTAACAGGTGGGTACATTTGTGATGTATTCCATAATTATTGCATTCTTTATTCGTATAATGTTTCTTTTGAAAATTGTTGTATGCGTGAGAATCCCTAGTCTAGGTGTCCCATACAATAGTGCCTTTGATGAATGCGAAAACAGTGGGAGGTCACCTGCCCGTTGTATCCGGGAGGAGACGCCCCAAGCCGTTGTACCTGGAAGGGGAAAAATATCTCCATTGTCTCCTAAAAAGGATCCTACGAACCGTTGTACCCGAACCGTTGTACCCGATGGTGGAAAGGTTTCTAGTTACATCCATGTCGTTGCATCCGGAAGGTTGTTGTATGTACATAGGAGGTTTGCGATAGGGCTGCGTAGGGAGTTTAGACCTTGGATTCTATGCATACGGTGAAAATGTTTTAAAATGATTTATACTGGATAAATGTGCGATAATGGTGAGCTTGTTGGTTATGCTCACCCCCATTGTTTGTTTTCTGTTGTTGTCTTCTCTCCCTTCTTTAGGTTGAGATGAGCTGGAGGCGGTGGCATAAAGACGAGCGAGATGGTGGTCATTGATTGAATGTGTCTTTTGCTTCTGCCTGTTTTATTTATGATAAACAAGTTGCTTTCACTCTGGATTATTTATGCTTCTGCTTGAAACCATGGATTTATGATATGCTTTTTGAAATACGTTGAGACTTATTAATATGTCAGTGTTGGCTTATGCATGTGTGGAATTTAATTATTCGTCGTAATTGTTTTAAATGCTGTTGATAGTTATGTAGCGCCCGATGAGTTTTAAATTTGAATTGATTTAAAAAAAACTCAGAAATTTGTAAATTTGTTCGGTAAATTTTTTTTAAAAAAATGGGGCATTACAGTTTGGTATCAGAGCCAGTCTGCGTTTCTGTAGACTGTCTCTTTTGTTTGTGTACTTAATGTCCATTTCGATCACTCGCTTCGTCTCGCCGCGCCAGCTCAAGGTATGAGTTTATTCTTATGATTACTTTATTTGGGGCTTAGGGAATCTATCCACCTTTGATTTAGATTTGAACTCTAGTGTTTCCTGGCGAACTCTAGACTTTCGTATCTATGTTAGTGTGCTAAAATTTTATTCGGCCTAACAAATGTAGAGCTATGAATACCCGCAACAACCACAACAGGCAGCCATCCCGGTCTCCTTCCCCGCCACCTCATCATCACCAGGCCCCTCCGGCCATGGACTTAACCGGGCTCATAGTCCAGTTCCAGAACATGCACGCACCCACCTTCTCGGGGACTGAGGCCCCAACTGCAGTACTGGAATGGATTAAGGAGCTAGATAAGATCTTCGTTGTACTCCCTCTCCCGAACAGACAGCGTGTTTCTCTCGCCGCTTTCCAGATGAAGCCGGATGCTTCCGACTGGTGGATTGACCACTGGGCTCGGAGGCCAGAGGCTGAGCTCAATGCCCTCACCGGGAGCAGATGAAGACGATGGCTCGTGGCAAGTTCCTTCCCCAGAGTTTTTGGGATCGGATGGAGCATGAGTTCTACCATTTGCAGCAGGGCGATGCCAGCGTGGACGAGTACATCCGCTCGTTCACCAGAATGTGTGTCTTTGCCAGAGACACAGTGAGTACTGATGAGAAGAAGGCCCAAAAGTTCCTAAAAGGGCTGAACCAGAGGATTCGTGAGCTAGTTGGGAGTCACGGTCCAATGTCCTTTGCCGACATAGTGAGTCGAGAACAGGGAGTGGAGAGTTGTCTGATCTCAATAGCTCCGGTTCCCTCCTATTATCATGCTTCGCAGTCTGCTCAGACTGCACCGCCAGCCTATCCTGCACCGTCTTATCAGCCGCCGCTAATTGCTCAGGCGCCTTATCCGTACTTTGTTTCGTATGCTACAGTTCCCTCATCCTCTAACTCTGGCAAGAGGAAGAATGAGCATCCAAACCGCAAGAAGGGCAAGCGCCCTAACCATGGTCCGCGCCAGCCTCAGCAGCAGCCCGCTGCACAGTTTGCCCAGCCCCTCCGCCAAATTCCTGCTGGAACCCCGCCGTGTAGAGCATGCGGGCTAGTCCATGAAGCCAATGCGTGTCGGGCTACCGACGTGACTTGCTACAACTGCCAGAGGAAGGGTCATTACTCTCGTGCCTGCCTAGAACCCCGGAGGCCGAACCAGCAACAGCAGCAGCTTCCCCCGCTGCCGCCGCAGCAACAGATTTAGCAGCAGCAGTAGCAGTAACAGCAGGCCCAACAAAGGTATGGCGAACGAGGTGGAGCACGGGTATACATGATGGCCCAGTTTGAAGCCGAGCAGAACCAAGGCTGAACAGTTGATCGAATGTCGGATCTAAGATGATTATTTGTTCCTCCTTTTTGTTAGAATTGCAATTCTCGTACTTTTTGGCAGACCTTGTTTAATTCCCTTTGTCTTGTTAGACAAATTTGAATTTGTTTTGAGATTCTTCTTGGTTGTTCAATTTCAATAATTTTGAAATTTCATTTGTCTTTTCGTTCCTTGCATAGAATGCGATATCGGATGGAGTTAAGGATCTTAAATTTCAATTGAACCTTATCTGTTCTCGTAAATTTAGAGTTTTGTTTCTTGACACCTTTAAGTCGATGCGAAAGGTTCAAGAGAGCGAATAATGTTGCAACTCTTGAGAATACCTGGGCCTACAAATAGGCGTAAATCAATCGTCCTTTTGTGATCGAATTGAGCGCCATGCCAGAGGATCGCACGAGGAAGTCTCCACCTATCTAATCAAGAAGAAGTTTTTAAGGAGGATAGCCAAGGAGTTGTGAGAAACATCGTGGAGTGTAGAGAAACCTTCACTTTTGGATATTCATTCATCCAATCTTTGGAAGCTCATTTGAGACTGCCGGCATGGCTAGCTGCTTGGCTGAGAGCTGATGTGACGACCGAAACTATTGGTCGGAAGAGTCAAATAAGCTAAGCGTTCATTATTCGGCAGTGACCGCTGAGTTAGGATTATTCCTATCTGGGAATGCCGATATTAAATCTCTTGGGAATTTCATTCATATTCCTATCGTTTATATCCGTGTGATTAATTGTTTTGAATTGGGAAAAAAAGGGTGGTGAACTTGGAACTCGGCTTGTGGACCAAGAAATTAATTAACCTAAATTTTATGTATATATAGTATTTCCCTAAGCCCTCAGCAGCACAAGATCAAGCCCGCAGCTATTATATTTTTTCTGCCCCTCACCCTATTTCCTCAGAATTTCCACGCAACAGAGGAGAGAAACATATCTATTTCTCTTTCGCACCACATCATCATCATCACTGATTTCTGTCACCATCCTCGCACTGTCTCAGCATCACCTAATCTGTTCGTTCACCATCATCATATCCCACCATCTCCTCCCGCCGAGAAGAACCTCCGCGTGATCAATACCAGCGATATCCAGCCCACGCGAAGAGCCATCATCGCTGTCTCGTCGTACGTCCAGGCCCGAGCCATCTTGAAACGTAGTCCCCGTGTCGCCGTTTGCTCAACCCGCTCGCATTCCATCATTCAACACCCTCGAGCGTCGTCCTGTTCGTGTGCTGCAGACCCTGCGACCAACAAGAACCGCCGCTGCCCTCCTTTTTCCGGCGAGACGCGTAGAACCGTCGAGCTCGTAGTCCCGTCATCCGTTCAAACCATCTTCCCGAGGACGGTATCGAGCCTCGACTCTCTGTTATGTATTATTCGTGTTCATTTGTTGGATTAATCGTGCCTTACGACTTGCTATGGTTCTTCATGTCTCTTGAGTTTGGAATGTGCATATATGATCTATTCATGTTATTATTTTATGTGAATATTGTCGTTTCGTTTGAGTCAAACGAAAATGCGTTATATATGTCGTTTTGATGTGGATTTGGGAACTTAGGATCGTCTGGACACAATGGTCCTAACCTCGTGTCGTTTCGATTTGTAGATTGGGAGATATGAATTTTCAAAGTTCTTAATTGTTGTTTTATGTGTAAAATTCACCATAAATCGCATGATTGTCCGATTGGCATGAAATTTGAACTGATCGACCCTCTGTTGATTGTATAGCTTGTGTAAAATTTCATAATTTTTCATGGCCTGTAGTTATTTTAAATAATTAATGTGATTTATGGACAGAAATATGTTAAATGCATATTAAATTGTTCCGTGCTCTGATTTTGCTAAAATTTTAATATGTTATGACTCTATCATGTTTATATGCTGTGTAAAATTTTTAGAATTTTTGGAATAAGTTTCATAGGGTAAATGAATTATTTTCAGATTCTACAGAAAGTTGTTTTATTTATGATAAATCGGTTGGTTATTGAAAAATTCTGATTTTTGGCTGAGATGCTTGTTTTATGTGGAGTTTCATGCGGTAAAAATATTGGAATTTTTGGAATTCGAAATGGTTCAGTTATAATTGAAATTCGATAAACTGCAGAAACTTGTAGGAATTTTTAAATTTCGTGTGCTTATTGTTTAAAGCTAAAATTATTGTATGTTGATCCTTAATTGCTGATCTTGCTCCAGTAAAAATCTCATGTGCTAATTCGTTCGTTAGGTTAGGCTTTTAATTATATGCTCATTTTTTTGATATTGTATTTGAATTTTATAAAATTTTGTATAATGAGTTTGGGGCAGAAACATGGTGGTTTTACTAAGTCCAATGAGGAGGAATTTATGTCTAAGTTTCAGAATCTAACTCATTTGGGAGCTTGATCAACCTAATTATGTGATATATAGTGTTTTCTATTTTTCGAAAATGTAGTTCTTGTGTCAAAATCTATAAACTAGATTCTTGTTGTGGTTGTGTCATGTTTGAACTATAGGTTATGTGATATTTACGTGAAATCTCATGTTTGGTTGTTCGAGTCTAAGTCCTAGAGTTCAAACGTCCACAGGACTTCACGAACCACTTAGTCGAATCAAGTTCGACTAAGTCAAATTTGTGATTTTCTACTTAGGTCTAGATAAAGCATTGACTTTAGTATCTGGACTTATATAGGTGTCTAGAGGTGTTGACCTCACCCGGCCTTCGAGAATCGTGATTGTGTTTTGTTGCTGCTAACAGGTGGGTATATTTGTGATGTATTCCATAATTATTGCACTCTTTATTCGTATAATGTTTCATTTGAAAATTGTTGTATGCGTGAGAATCCCTAGTCTAGGTGTCCCGTACAATAGTGCCTTTGATGATTCCGAAAACAGTGGGAGGTCACCTGCCCGTTGTATCCTGGAGGAGACGCTCCAAGCCGTTGTACCCAGAAGGGGAAAAATATCTCCACTGTCTCCTGGAAAGGATCCTGCGAACTGTTGTACCCAGGGGTGGGAAGGTTTCCAGTTACATCCATGCCGTTGTATCCGGAAGGTTGTTGTATGTACATAGGAGGTTTGCGATAGGGCTGAGTAGGGAGTTTAGACCTTGGATTCCATGCATACGGTGAAAATGTTTTAAAATGCTTTATACTGGATAAATGTGCGATAATGGTGAGCTTGTTGGTTATGCTCACCCCCATTGTTTGTTTTCTGTTGTTGTCTTCTCTCCCTTCTTTAGGTTGAGATGAGCTGGAGGCGGTGGCATAAAGACGAGCGAGATGTTGGTCATTGATTGAATGTGTCTTTTGCTTCTGCTCGTTTTATTTATGATAAACAAGTTGCTTTCGCTCTGGATTATTTATGCTTCTGCTTGAAACCATGGATTTATGATATGCTTTTTGAAATACGTTGAGACTTATGAATATGTCAGTGTTGGCTTATGCATGTGTGGAATTTAATTATTCGTCATAATTGTTTTAAATGTTGTCGATAGTTATGTAGCGCCCGATGAGTTTTAAATTTGAATTGATTTTTCTTTTAAAAAAAAAACTCAGATATTTGTAAATTTGTTCGGTAAATTTTTTTAAAAAAAAAATGGGGCGTTACACCAACTCATACAAACTCAAAACCTACAAAAACTACACTTGAAATGCTACAAGTTCCAAGAAGAGCATTTTTACAAATACTCACGTTAAGGGCCTCATTTCAGAGCATACATTCTAAGCATAATCACAGTAACTGTTTTAAAAATTCTGAGCATAACCCCAACTTGTAAAAATCATGTAAAATAAACCAAAACTCCAAATTGCATGATTTCAACTCCTAATGAAAGCTTATAACGTGTGCTACAGGTTTCATGATGATCATATTTTCACATAGCCACATTAAGATCATCAAAAACAGCCCGACATCATGATCTACAAACCTGCCCAGAATTACAAAAATGCATGCATGTACAACTTCAAAGTTTCAAAATAAATTCAAATTAACTCCAAATCACGAAATTCCAAAACTCACAAAAATCTAACTCAAAGCACTACAAAGTTCATGATGAACACTTGTCCAAGAAACAGTTTCTTGGTTACGAAAAACTGGGTGGCATAAAGACGAGCGAGATGTTGGTCATTGATTGAATGTGTCTTTTGCTTCTGCCTGTTTTATTTATGATAAACAAGTTGCTTTCGCTCTGGATTATTTATGCTTCTGCTTGAAACCATGGATTTATGATATGCTTTTTGAAATACGTTGAGACTTATGAATATGTCAGTGTTGGCTTATGCATGTGTGGAATTTAATTATTCGTCATAATTGTTTTAAATGTTGTCGATAGTTATGTAGCGCCCGATGAGTTTTAAATTTGAATTGATTTTTTTTTAAAAAAAAAAACTCAGATATTTGTAAATTTGTTCGGTAAATTTTTTTTTAAAAAAAATGGGGCGTTACACCAACTCATACAAACTCAAAACCTACAGAAACTACACTTGAAATGCTACAAGTTCCAAGAAGAGCATTTTTACAAATACTCACGTTAAGGGCCTCATTTCAGAGCATACATTCTAAGCATAATCACAGTAACTGTTTTAAAAATTCTGAGCATAACTCCAACTTGGAAAAATCATGTAAAATCAACCAAAACTCCAAATTGCATGATTTCAACTCCTAATGAAAGCTTATAACGTGTGCTAAAAAATCATGTAAAATCAACCAAAACTCCAAATTGCATGATTTCAACTCCTAATGAAAGCTTATAACGTGTGCTACAGGTTTCATGATGATCATATTTTCACATAGCCACATTAAGATCATCAAAAACAGCCCGACATCATGATCTACAAACCTGCCCAGAATTACAAAAATGCATGCATGTACAACTTCAAAATTTCATAATAAATTCAAATTAACTCCAAATCACGAAATTCTAAAACTCACAAAAATCTAACTCAAAGCACTACAACGTTCATGATGAACACTTGTCCAAGAAACAGCTTCTTGGTTACAAAAAACTGAGCACAAACCAAGGCTTAAACATGGAGTTTTTCAATTAAATCTCGACACGAGACATATATTCAAGAATATAGCATCAACGAGCCACATATAATCACAATATACCTCATGTACACACATATAAAATTTAGGAGGATCAGCTAAAAATTGCGATAACCGCATACAAATCAACTCACACTTAAACCTCAATTATTTCAAGGCATGAATTCGCCCCTTACTAAGACATAAGAGACAATACGATACTAGAGGTCGGATAGAGGCCCTAAACATCCTTAATAATAGCAGTCTATAAAACCTCAACTCATCTCATAATTTTCGAAACCCGGCAAGGGTCCGAAGAAAAACGAATACATTCCCGGTCCTCATTGACTGGGTCCTCACTCGGAGACATTGAATAGAATTATATATAAAGGGGAAACTGCTATGGGCAGAACTTAACTCGAAAACAACATATTGAAACTCACAACGAGAAACCCTTAGAGTCCGAACTTAACTCTATATCACTAGAGTTCAAGGTTAAACACTAGAGTTTACATAACCTAAGGTGGATTGATTTCCTAAGCCCCAAAACAACATATATATCACTTCACAAATAGTCTCATTGCTACTCATGCAAAACCTCATAAGTAGTTTCATTGCTACTCATGTAAAACATCACAAGTAGTTTCATTGCTACTCGTGCAAAGTCACAATTCACATTATAAGTATTTTCATTGCTACTTATATAAAACATACCTTAAGCAGTGCAGCGTGACGAAGACGAGTGGTCAACACAAGGTCTAAATCACATAAACAAGTTATTCACAAATAGACCAGTCTACAGAAACGCAAACTGGCTCTGATACCAATCTGTAACACCCCACTTTGATTTTAAAGAAATACCGGACTTTCTAAAAATTAATAAATAATTTTTCGAACTTATTTTCGAAAACATGGGCGTTATTTCCACATTTAACATCGACCGAGTCATATCTGGTCGCACGTGGATTCATTACCCAGTTTTCACATGGTTTTCATTAACCTGATTTTCAACATAACTCACAAGTTATTCAGCTCAAACACAATTAGCATGAATAAACAAGGCAACCTGATAACCAAAACAGGTTCATCAAAATATTCCAAATCCAATAATCTCAAGAACATGAGTTTCAAAATGTTTTATCATGTCTCAACCAAAAACAAGGTTCATAAAGACCAAAGCATTTATTCGAAAGCGAAAGCATAAATAAACATATTCAAATAACCGTCCCACTCGCCTTTCCTCGTCACCCGGCACCTTCTTAACCTGCATCCGTGAAGAGCAGGTGGGAGCGAGCACAAAATGAAACGTATTGCTCACCACTATGCACATATACAATAATAACATGTTAAGATGGTATGGTCGCAGCATGAATATAAATCAATCATCATCATGTCTCATCTCCTAATAATATCACAACAATATCTTACTCATGTGCACATCTATCATTAGACTACCGCTGGCCTATTCGAGGTCACGCCATGTGACTTAGCTCGTCAACCAGACAATAGGAGTACATGTCAAAAGCACGCCATGTGATTTAGTTCGACACGCATATCGAAGGCACGCCATGTGACTTAGTCCGATATGGCCTTTCATTAGGTCTTAAGGAGACTTGCCTCGTAAGGGCAACCGTACCATAACTTGACGGGGACAACCGTACCGACGGCCGTAGACCACATGGTTCACACGCGTACATTGATCATACCAACAAAACATTTAACAACACGTATGGCATAGGAAATTTTATAAGTAAACCCACCTGGATTTTTTGAACTGAAACTGAGAGTCGTCGCTTATGAGGAAACTCGAGAGCTCAACTCCTCAGAATCTACATAAAAATAAGCGATACTCGGATAAATAACTTACTCTTAAATTGGTAAACTAAATTACCAATTTTGAAGGGCTTCATAGCTTAAAGTTCACGACTAAAAGAAATTTTTTCTTCTATTTCTTAGGTGTTGGAACTCTCGACTCGGACTTATAAAAGAAAGATCTCCGAAATACTCTTTAAAGTATAAAATTTAGCCTCGACTTATTTTCACAATATTCCCATTTTATAAAAAAAAAAAATTAAGGCCTTCGAACTCAAAATACCAGCCAAAGTACACCATAAAAGAGGCTTAAGACTCGGCACTTCTCAGCCTAAGAATCCCATAACTGAAATTCAGAAAACTCCAAAAGAAAAAAAAAAAACTAAGGTCATTAAACCCATTTATCAACACAATTAAATCCCGCCACAAAGAAAATTAAATGAAAGAAAAAGAAAATCCAATTTTTACCAAATTATTTCTAAGACTATATATCACCAATTTTCCTCAAATCTCATGGCACATAAAAACTCCACTTGCAGCATGAATAGCAACATCTCAGTGGCTATAATTTCACACAAAAATCGCAACCTTCACTCAACTTTTTTTTTTTAAAAAAAAAAACAAAGGGGACATGAAACTTTATTCGTAAAAATTTTCTAAAGCTTTGATATTAACATCCAAGGCATCATTTCACATACTATTAAGGCACTCTCAGCCTTGTTTCTGAGGTTATCACACGCCGAGGGATACGATAAAAAATCGAGAGTTCAACATAGACTATAAAAATCAAACTCATAAATCTTCTTCTAAATCCTGTGAACCTTAAAACACTTAATTCCTTCAAATATTCTAACATAAGATAAAAGAAAAGGGTTAAGCTTTCTACCTTCTGCGTGGTTAAACAAACGGCCAAAAAATGAAATGCGTAAGGCCTCGGGCTAAGGATCTGCCCACAATGACGAACTAGCTCGCAGTCGGGCTGCTGCTACTTCTCGACGAGGGAAACCAATATACGACTGCCGCTCGACATCAAGGGTGCTGCCGCTGAACGAAAAAATGGGACGGCTACTGCTCGGTGAACTCGAACAGCCAAAATGCTCGTTGAAGAACTCCCGACGGGGAACCGACGAGGGCCAAAAGTGTCGATGCTCCTGTTCGAAGGGTCGTTCGAGGTGCTGGCCCAGCGATTAGCTGGGGTTCGTTGAAAAAGAACTGGCCGCTGTTATGGTGAACCGCCCACGAAGGGCCGCTGATCGGGATCTCCGGCTGCTACTAGTGAATGGTGGTTGCAGGCTCGCTGATTGAACTCCGGTGGGACCGCTCTCGGTGACAGTCGGGGTGTGGGAACACCGACGATAATGGGGTCTCCTCGACGGGGTGCGACTGAGAGGAAAGAGAGGCTTTTGTTGCTGTTACACGCGTTGGTCGCTGGAAAGATTAGAGCTTCATGTCGAGGACGTGGCTGGAAGTCGGAGATCTCGGTTGCTTCCGAAGGAAGACTGAACGGAGCTCGATCGTCGAGCAGAGGTTAGGGCTCGTGAGCAGTTACGGTTCGCGGTTCGGACTAAGATTTGCCACTCGTTGGCCGGTGGCTTGCACGCGGAAGCGGCGGTTGAAACGGTTCATGCCGGCGATAGGGCTGCTCAATCGCGACTGTGGCGTACGGACAGAACCTGGCCGAAAATTCGACTCCTCCTGGCGACGGCTGGCTAGGCTCAGCGGTGCTATGCCTTGCGGCGGCAACATCAATTAACAATGACGAGCAGCATGGGAGAAGATGATGAGAGGATTTCTCTTTTCTTTATGGCAACGATCGCGAGGGAGAGAGAGAGGTATGAGAGCGAGAGAAGGGTTCGAGTTTTTGAGATTCTGAAATTTCGAGAGTTGCGCGTAAGGAAGAAAATAGGGCAGCTCTCTTGGACTAAAACAATTAGGCTGTAACTTTCCACTTAAAAGGCCGAAAAATAAATTACGATTTGGGCCAAAAGAAATAAATTAAAAGGCTACCGAATTGGATACGAAAACGGATAGCGACGATTCGCTAAATAAAACTAACTGGGTGACAATTATTTATATATATATAACACAATAATTATTCAAATAATAATAAGCACTAGTAACAATTAGGCAATTAATAGACATTAAACAAGTAACAATAATAATAATAATAATAATAATAATAATAATAATAATATAATAATAATAATAATAATAATCCAAAATTATTTTTAAGCAAAAGGGGCATTACAGTCTACCCTCCTTATAAAGAACTCCGTCCTCGGAATTCGAAAACAAGCAACTAGAAGGTAAGGGAGTACAAAAGGGGACATCACAATGTGAGGTTCGGGTACTCCCTCCGAATCTCGGTCTTCCTCTGCCAAATTGCCTCGCCCCTCAACTTGAATACACTCACTGGACTTTGACGAGTACCCCTCCCGGTCTTTCCCTGATGGACCTTCGGTCCCAACATGTCACCGGTACCTCCATACAGGTAGGGTTCTGCCTATCACGCAGCTTGTCACAATACACACATACCTCGAGATCACACGCACATTCCCTCTATCACGAGGCTTAGTACGTGTCATGCATCCTCTCAAGTCCCGGTGGTGGACTCAACCATCAGGCCAAGTTATCAACTTGGTCGACAATATCGAAATAGGACAGACAAACATCACTTATTCTCAAATCTGATACATTCAGAACACACGGTTCTGTTTGATACCATTGACAAAGTATCTCTCCTCTCCGACACAAACAACATCTCGTATGCAGTTTAGGAAGTAAAGGCTAGATACTCAATAACGATTTTCTTTCACGGAGTTGGTCTCCAGTCGAGACTCAAGGCTCCGCCCCACATTAATACGGAACTACTATCTCGCCATGTCGAGAAAATCTCACATGTGGCAAAGGAAACTAATCGACCAAACTCACACATCGAGGGTTGTTGATTAGGGAATTCACACAACGACTCGAAAGATCAACATACACTTTGACCAAATATCTGGTTCAAAGACCCCTAAAAGGACAAGGTCGGACTGGGTTTAATGCACTGTCACCCGAGAGGTGACACACACGCTGGCGCTGCATATGCAGGGCACTGGGACGCGTGCGTGTACTCACTCGGATACCAGCTACAAGGTTAAGGTTTGGCCGTACACACTGACCTGGGAAGTTCATGCGTTCGGTGATGGCGGCAGCAGCTCTCGTGCGAGTCAACGATCGACCACTGCAGTTGGCCTCACGTCTCTCAGCTCGGGCGTGCAGGCTCAGCCACCACTTCGCGTGGCTACACCAAGTCAGGTTCGGCACTCGGTTCGAGGTGCATTCCAGAAATTCAATTTCCGGGTTTCACAATTTCCTAAGTACTCCGATAGAACAAAGGGACAAGACTCGAAACTACAAAGGTGTGGGTTTGACAACAACATTTTCCCAAAAGGGATCGAACATTAACATCGCTGCCAGGAACAATCCTAACTCGGCGGTCAACACCGAACAACAGAATGGTTAGCTCGTTTGACTCTTCCGACAAACAATGTCGGCCATCACGAAAGCTTTTACTTAGGTAGCTAATCGTGCCGGCAGCCCTAAACGAGTCTAATCCACATACATCACCTATAATTTCCACACTTCGAGATCTTAGCGTAAAGCTTATCTCGTAAGTGTTTTCAGTCAACCACATAACACCAATCAAACCAAGCCCAACATATATCACAAAGGTCACATAAGCATGCAAAATCTAAAAGATAATATCTATTTTGACAACGAAACAAGATTTTATAAGAATCCAGTATGCACAACGAACTTAAAATAGACACAATTTTTGGTACATAAGTCACATGATCATGATTCACATCTCAAATTAAACCTAAGGCATGCATCTATAACTTTCAAGATAACTTCAAGATCAAATAATGACATTCAGCAGGTTAAAAATCGACTATCATGAAAATCTTGGTTGCAGTCCGGGAAGTATGAACATGTTGGTGCACAGTTTCAGAAAAAACGTACATAACTCATTCTATACTCGACATACTGAAGTGATTCATGCATCATTAAAAAGATAAGAGGTACTACAACATTTATTTAGAACACAGGAACATATAAGGTCATTAAGATCGAGTGAAAGAAGTTAACATTTAAAATAAAGTTCCTGCCAAAAGTACAACCATTCCTCATGCATATCTACATTCATTTGAACACAACTTGAGCTATAGAGCTCGTATTAGCATGAACCATACCTCAAAAGAAAGCTAAGCAACACACCTATAACTTTCATGTTGATCACTAAAGCCAACAACAACTTTAAAACCGAGTTTAAGCATAAAACATTTAAGTCAAGAAATCTGCCAACGAAACTATTTATAGATTTGCAGCAGTTCACTAAAACAACAATATCTCATGTTATAAAACTCCAACTGTAACGCCCCGTTCGTTTATGAATAAATTGGATTATTTTATTATTATTATTTTTATTACTATTATTGTTATTATTTTTATTATGTGTTTATTTAATTGTCTAATTGCCTTAAATGATCTTATGTGCTTAAAATGTATTGAATATAAATATTATAAATGTGTATTTTAAATATATATATTTGCCCGATTATTATTATTAATTTATTTTGCGATGGATCGAGCTCGATAATTAATTCTAAGTGTTGAACCCGGTCCTCCCGCGAGCCGAACCGTATTTCACCTTTCCGTGCGTGTGTAATTAGCTTGTGGACCAAGCAATTAATTAACCTAAATTTTATGTATATATAGTATTTCCCTAAGCCCTCAGTAGTACAAGATCAAGCCCGCAGCTATTATATTTTTTCTGCCCCTCACCCTATTTCCTCAGAATTTTCACGCAACAGAGGAGAGAAACATATCTCTTTCTCTTTCGCACCACATCATCATCATCACTGATTTCTGTCACCACCCTCGCACCGTCACAGCATCACCTAATCTGTTCGTTCACCATCATCATATCCCGCGATCTCCTCCCACCGGGATGAACTGCCGCGTGATCAATACCAGCGATAGCCAGCCCACGCGAAGAGCCATCATCACCGTCTCGTCGTACGTCCAGGCCCGAGCCATCTTAAAACGCAGTCCCCGTGTTGCCGTTCGCTCAACCCGCTCGCATTCCATCATTCAACACCCTCGAGCACCGTCCTGTTCGTGTGCTGCAGCCTGTGACCAACAGGAACCACCGCTGCCCTCTTTTTTTCTGGCGAGACGCGTAGAACCGTCGAGCTCGTAGTCCCGTCATCCGTTCAAACCATCTTCCCGAGGACGGTATCGAGCCTCGACTCTCTGTTATGAAATATTCGTGTTCATTTGTTGGATTAATCGTGCCTTACTACTTGCTATGGTTCTTCATGTCTCTTGAGTTTGGAATGTGCATATATGATCTATTCATGTTATTATTTTATGTGAATATTGTCGTTTCGTTTGAGTCGAACGAAAACGCATTATATATGTCGTTTTGATGTGGATTTAGGAACTTAGGATCGTCTGGACACAATGGTCCTGACCTCGTGTCGTTTCGATTTGTAGATTGGGAGATATGAATTTTCAAAGTTCTTAATTGTTGTTTTATGTGTAAAATTCACCATAAATTGCATGATTGTCCGATTGGCATGAAATTTGAACTGAGTGACCCTCTGTTGATTGTATAGCTTGTGTAAAATTTCATAATTTTTCATGTCCTGTAGTTATTTTAAATAATTAATGTGATTTATGGACAGAAATATGTTAAATGCA
>CACSLK010003142.1:817666-832716 GCA_902706635.1 Striga hermonthica
AACTGAACATGAGAGGTTTGCTCGAAGGATTTAGAATTAAAACATGATGGCTCGACATGAATTATACGTACGGCTATACGACTTAAATTCGTTACATGAACAAGACTACCACAGAACACAGAACCGAACTATCATATCTTTAATATAATCAATCAAAGGTAAGCCATAGTTACCTTTGCGACCCTCGTCCTCCGTACGTAAATGAAGCTCTCGGTACACGCGGTGTGCGATGCTAGTCTCTTGTCGCGCGTACGGTGATTGCTATGCTTTGCGATCGGAACAAATTGCAAGAACTCTCACCAATCTCACCACTATCTTTCTAAACTTAGTTGCTGAAGGGAGTTATATGGCTAAAATGGTGAGGAAATCGACCCCATATACTCATTTATATACTAATCGAAGTGAAAAAAAAAATGTGTAACATGAAGCCTTGGTGTTTAAATAAATTTGTGCCACTTGGAACTTAATTAGGAGATAAAAGAATGACTAATCACCTCATACACCCTCCTAAGGTGACACGTGCAGGTGCTTATAAGGAAAGGAAAACTTTCTCCTTGGCTAAAGAATGCCCACGGCATTTGGAGGCAATTTGGAACAAAATTCCTTATAACTCACGGCATTTAAATATATTAAGCATGATCATTTGCTCCTTAATCCCTTCTTTATCCTTAATTATCTAATTAAGCATAATACTTTATTACCAAAATTATTCCGAACATAAACGGAACGTCAAAAATAATTTCGGGTAATTCTGACTGAAAATAATTAACTCTGAAAAATAATACTCGACAATATTATTATTCTCGGAATTAAAAACATGATTAACATGACGGGATATCGCTGACTGAATAATTAATTCTGGACTCATTAATTAATTAAACGAATCGGAATTAAATCTGGAAACTTATCCGGTTTACTAAAATAATTAAACCGAATAACATATATCGACTAATAGTCGAACTTGGAATATGACTAACTGATTGACCTGAATTTGAACATGAACATGATTATTTATTAACAAGGCTAGCTTAAAACTAAAAGCTAGTATTTTCCTTATTAATAAAATACGGGGCGTTACAGCATCATCATCTTTCTCGCACCACCATCACCACTGGCGCTGCCCCTCCACGCCATCGCACCTCCGCCATCTCGCAGGCTGTCCCCGCGAGGAGGAAGACCGCCGCTGATCTACCGTGCGCCACTCGTTGCTCCATCATTTTCCACGAACAGTCCCCACATGCACCTCGTCGCGTGGACCCTCTATCGTGATCAACCAGCAAGGCCATCCCCGTCGACCAGCAGCGATCCCTGCTCGCGTGTTTCGACCAGCAGGCCCGTCCCTCACCGCACGTCGAGTTTATAGTCGCTGCCAGTGAAAAAGAATTATTACCCGGTGCGCCTCCGTCGCGTGATACCGCCAGCATCCAGCAACCTTTTCATTCGATTCTCGGTTGTGATCAGCCCCAGCAGCGAGCCGAAGCCGGCCGTCGAGCTACTGTCCGCGATCTGTCCTCCCCTTGCGCCTTCGACCGGTTCACTCACCTTTCATGCAATCTAGCGTCGTCTCCCCTTGATGATTGGTAAAGTGATGGCTAAACCCTTTATTTCATGATATATTATGCTGATATGGGTGAGCTATGATGCTGGCCTTGTTGATTTGTTTGGATATTGTGCCTATGTGTTGTTAATTATGAGAATTATGTGTTATCTTGAGGGTTTAATGCAAACTTGATTGTGTTGTGTTTATTTTTCGTGGAAAATTGTAGAATGTTGGACTTAGGGATGTCCTTGACACAATGGCTTTGGCCTTGTGTCATTTTGTTGAGTATTTTGGGAGATATGGATTATTATATATGATGCTGCAGTTGGTTTTTGCAAAAATGATGATAAATCGTGTATTTTTCCAAAAATCCTGATTTTTTAATATGTTGCTATATTGGTGTGGTTTGAACATGGTGAAAATTTTTCAGTTAAATATGACTTGTAGTTATTTTTAATAATTGTTTTGATTTCTGGGCAGAATCTTGTATATTGTATATAAAATCGAGCTATTCTCCAAAATGGCTGAAGTTTGAATATGTCGTCCCTCTGTCATGTTTGGTTGTGTTAAAATTTTATAATTTTTAGACTTCGTTTGCTAGGGTAATTAATTATTTGTAATTTTTTACTGAACCTTGTTTTAATTATGAAAAATCACACCTTAATTGTAAATTGCTGAAAATTGGTGTGGTCACTTCTGTAATGTCGTATTATGTGGCATAAAAGTTTCAAGATTTATTATGTTCGTTAGAATAGGTTTTTAATTAAAATGAGGTTTCTGCTGAATCTTGCCAGAATTTCTATAAAATGTGTGTTTGTTGTTTAGAGCTGGAAATTTTATATGTTGATCATCCCACGTTTTAGTTTCCTGTGTGAAAATTTAGAGGCTTAAATCATTCATTAGGTCAGTCTATATTATTTAAGCTCGTTTTTGCTGAAATCTTGTATGAATTTTATAAAACTGGGTGTTTTGAGTTAAGGGCTGAAACTTGGTGATATTGCTATGTCCAGTGGTGGAAATTTTATGTTAAAATTTCAGAGCCTAATTCATTCATTTGCTTGACCAACTTGAATTTATGAGTTTTCCCATATCTGGTTTGTCGAGTCTAGGGGTCGTCCTTATGTTCCAACTCCACAACTTCACGAGTAGTCGATATGTTTCGACTAAGTATAATTTTGGTACATATATGTAAGTGTCAAGATAGTTGCTTATAGGGCTATCTTGACTAATGCAGATGTTTGACGAGTTATGCCTCGACTGCCTACTGCTTTCCTGGTTTTATTGGTTCACTCCAGATACCAGGAGGGTTTACTTATAAAATTGTCTTTGCCTTGAATTGTTAAATTTGTTTACTTACTTGGGTATGATCAAAGTATGAAATGTGAGCATGTAACATCCGGCGTGAGCCGTACCGGCCGTCGAACGAAATCCCCGTAGTTATAGAACGTGCACCGAGTCGGTAATCTCTTCTTTGTCCTTCGCGAGGACCTTGGCTTGAGCCTTGGCCGGTGATGGGTTTCCTACCTAAAACCCTCAGGGTTGGCAGACCTGTCAAATACCTTCGGGGAGTTGACAGTGGATTTCTTGTCTAAAAACATCGGGGTTGACGGATGACCCTCCTACTTTGGCAACGTTAGAGTTCCCGCGGGGAGACAGTACGTGGACCAAATGTAGTCTATTTTGATTGGTGTGCACATGAGATATAATCGACTCTGGATAGGAGATGGACAAATTTATTGTCTATGTTCATACTTGTGATCATGCCTAATATACTTTATGTACTCACTTATTATAATTATTCATGCGCATAGCGGTGAGCACAACAGATTCCATTTGTGCTCATCCCAACTTGTATTTTCATGAATGCAAGTTGAGCCGGCAGCATGGCGGCGAGAGACGAGTGGTGGTCGCTCATTTGTCCGGACCTCATTATGTATCTTCCGCATTGCTATATATATTGTGACTATTTTTGTCATCATGTTGAACTCTGGATTTATGTTGCATTTAAACCTTGGGTTTTATTTGCATGATTTGGACTTTGGGTAATTATGAACTTGGATTTCGAACTCTGGATTATTTATGATTTGACAAATCCGAACATTGGTTTGGGAAGATGCTCCATTTGCTAATAATCGATTTTGAATCTTTGTTTAAAACCCTGTGAGGGTGGTTTCGATTTGACTCTCGATATTTGATGATGTTTAAATTACTTGCGAGTAATTGATATGTGAAAATTCGTAAATGTTGATGATATTTCAAGTAACGCCAAACAATTTATGAAAAGAATTTCAAAAAAAATTCATTAACTTTTTGAAAAGTCCTTGACTCTCGTCAACTAAAAGTGGGGCGTTACACCTTGGCCTTATGGTGAAGGCCTTGGATGATTTTAATGTGTTTGGAGGCTTGTGTGGATTTTTAAATAGGTGTAGCCTCAGGAATTTGTGAAAATCATGGTTAATTGTGTACTCGGCCAAATGGTTTGAAATTTGGAGGGTTGAACCCTCTGATGTTGAGTTATGTTGTGTAAAATTTTTTGATTAAAACTCGGCATGTAGCTTTGTGTTCTGTTAAATATAAGTTCTGGTCAGAATCTTGAAAAATTTATATAAAATCGAGTCTGAAAAATTTTGATGTGAAATTTCGTGAGTTGTGTTGTTCTGCCTTCATATTGATTGTTCCAAATTTCGTGTAAGATCTCAAAGGTTTGCCTAGAGAACAAAAAAATTCAGAATTGGTATGTTATTTTGCAAAAATGTGTTCGCCAGGTTAAAATAATTTTTAAGGGTTGATCTCTGGTGAAATGTGTTTTTTGGGTCTATTTTAATGTGGTAGAATTTTGTTTAAATTGCCTGAGTGAATTTTCAAAATGTTCGGTACTGTTTTGAAACCCTTGTATGTTCCCGGGCCCAGTCCCCTTACTTGTGCCTCGACCGCGCTCCCGTGCGTGCCCCGCGTCCAGTAGCATCACTGTTGTGCCAGTGCAGGCCCGTTGGCCATTCATAGCGTGTAGTCCACGCCCCCAGTGCCCTGCTCCGTGCCCAAAGTGCCCCAGTGCCACGGTACCGCTCCCCAGCCCTGGCCGAGCCCAGTAGCGCACCCGCACCACTGACCTGTGCCAGCAAGCCAGCCTGCGCCTGTGCAGAGCTGTCCTGAATCTTTTCTTGTTTTTCCCAAACCATTTAAGTCATTTTGACCCGGTCAACTTCGTTTTTTGTGCTGAGACCATTTTTTATGTTTTTAATTTTGTCTGCCGAGTCTAGTTTACAAAACCGAGTGTTCCAATGTCCACAGAACTTCACAAACGACTTAGTTGAATCATGTTCGACTAATTATGAGTTTGTGTTTCCTTCTATAGGTCAAGATAAGGTGTTGATCGTATTATCTTGACTAATTGTAGGTGTTTGACGAGTCGAGGTCTCTACCTACACGTGTTATCGAGCAATCACCTGCTTTTGTCCAAGTGGGTTGTATTTATCAGAATTTCTATGTTGTAAATTATATCTGTTTTGTTCGGTTGGTATGACCAATGTATGCATATGAACCATGTAGCCTATCGATGTGTGTTGTTCCGACCGTCGGTACGGTTATCCCAGTTGTTACAGTACGGTGCCTTGTGAGGCAATCTCCTTAAGTCCTGACATGTCGTGCCCTTGTGAGGCATGTAAGTCCCTAAGGTCGTGTTCGATGCATGGCATGTACTCCCGCCGTTAGGGTAATGAATCCCCTTTCCACGACTAATGATAGATGTGTACACAGGAGTAAGTTAAATGGTGTGTTGAATATGAGATGTGATAGGATTTATTGATTTATGTTCATGCTGCGACCATACCCTCTTTACGTTATATACATTGTTTATGTGCATAGCGGTGAGCAAAGTGGTATGTCCTCACCCTAATGTCCCCCCTCTCCCCCCCTTCCCCTCTTTCAGGTTGAGCATGTGGCGAGCATGACGAGTAGAGGACGAGTGGCTGGTTATTGTTTCATGTTATTTGCTTCCGCTTTTGATATTTGATCATGTTGGTCTTTATGAACCTGATGTTGGTTTTCAGACATGTTAGGTTGATTTCAAACTCGTGCTTTAGAAAAGTTGAGACATGGATTGTTTTGAAAACCTTATGTGGTTAGTTTCATTTTGAAACATGTGGATTGGATATTCATTTTTTTTTTTCAAAACGATAGGCTTTTATATAATCAAAATATACATTTACAATCCGGAGGCTAAATAGCCTAATGTTCCATAATCTCAAAAAGATAGAGACCTTCTACAGAAGACAATGAAGGCCTAAACTCCAAACAAGGATCAAACCATAAGGACCAAGACACTAGAAAATCAGAGTCACAAACACAAACAGCAAGTTGAAGACAGAAAATCTGAAGCCCTTCAACTGCACTAAGAACCAGACTACCAAGATACAGACATAAAACAACTAGATAACAAAGAAAAAAAAATACAAGAATAACAGAAAGAAAGAAAGAGGCACCACTGAACCACAAGGACCTAGTGTTCTTCTATTCTGCCCTGCTAATCTTTAACCTGCTTGCAGAATTTGAATTCCAGCCAGTCTCTCTGAGCTGCTTCAAGAATAACAGTCTCAGGCATCCAAACAGTTTGAAATTTCCAAAGGTTATGGGCCTTCCACAACCACCAAAGAATGTAGGTGGTTAACTCTATTCTAGCTACTGATATATTTGTCTTATCCACAGACACTACGTTCCACCACCATTGTCTGAAAGTAACTAACTCTCCCATATCAGCCCAATGCACTGCAGATAACTTCCAAGTTCTTCTAGCTCTAGCACAATGCAACAGAACATGTTCAACCAATTCCCAGTCCTCCCCACAACCACTGCATCTGGGATCAACATTAAGACCTCTCTTTTTCAAATTCAAGCAGACAGGAAGAGAGTTACTATAACATTTCCAAATAAAATGCTTAAGCTTGCTCTTAACATAAAGCTTCCAACTCCTTTCTCTGATCTTTTTGTCAGTGGGGGCAGAAGAGTTACCCTCAGCAAAATCAAACTCCAACAACTTATTAAGCACCAAGTGAGAATAAGTACTAGCAACAGAGAACTTACCTTTGGGGTCCAAACTTCATTTGCATTTGTCAGGTAATAATGGGTCAAGAGACTTGACATTCAAGATAGCTTCAACATCAGTTGGAGGAAAACACTCCTCCAGAAGTTCTCTGTTCCAAGTTTTCCCATCAGTCTGCACAAGCTCACTTACCCAATTCACTCTACTCCCCCCTTTTTTATTCCATAAAGGCAGTCCATGCACATTTCCTAGTAACCATGGGTCATGCTAGATGCTGATGTTATTACCTTGACTGACTTCCACTTTGAAATTGTCTCTAAACTTATCTCTAACCCCCATCCAATTACTCCACAACCAAGAGACATTATATGGCCTTTTAGCTTTCAAGACTGAAGTGTCATGGAAATATTTTCCTTTCAGAACTCTGGTCATAAGCAGGTTTAGGTGAGTGACCAATCTCCAGAGGTATTTAAGAATGAGAGCTTCATTGAATATTAACACATCATTGAAGCCCAGCCCTCCAGCAGCTTTAGGCATGGTCAGATTACCCCATTTTTTCAAATGAACTCCCTTTTGTAGATCACTCTTAGCCCACCAAAAGCTAGCAGACAGTCTAGTAGTTTCCTTGCACACTTCAATAGGCAAACAGAAACAAGACATTGAGAAGACAGGAAGAGCATTTAGAACAGCTTTCATGAGAACCTCTTTCTCAGCTGCAGAGAGAAATTGATTATTCCAAGTAACTAATCTTCCCTTAACTGCTTGCAGAATATAATCAAAAGCCTCCTTTTTTGATCTACCAATACCTAGGGGTAAACCTAGGTATCTAGTAGATCTGTGAGATTGAATATTGCCCAGCAAGGCACAAGTATCAGATTTAAGTTGAGGCAGGCAGTTCTTACTGAAGAAAACAGAGGACTTCCCAAGGTTGACCTTCTGGCCTGTGAATCTCTGGTATCTCAGCAGCAAATTCTTTAAGATTCTAGCATGGCTACCATTGGCTTCACACATCACCAAAGTGTCATCAACAAACATCAGGTGGGACACTACAGGGCTGTGCTTGGATCCTCAAGCCACAGAATGAACCTCTATCTTCCTTCATTTTAAGTAGTATGGAAAACACTTCTGAAATAATGATGAAGATGTAAGGAGATATTAGATCTCCTTGTCCGATGCCCCTGGAAGCAGAAATAAAACCCTTGAGCTCTCCATTTATGTTGAAAGAAAAAATGGTTGAGGAGATACAAGCCTATATCCAGTTTACAAAGACAGCATGGAAGCCCATTTGCAATATAACCTTCTTCGCACTCTCCCATTCAATGCGGTCAAAAGCTTTTTCCATATCCAATTTAAGCAACATGAAGCCTTTCTTGCCAGAGGTATGTCTATTAAGGAAATGAACACTCTCCTGTGCCAACACCACATTGTCCAAAAGCTGCCTACCCGGTATAAATGCTGCTTGATTCTCACTTATGCACACAGGTAAACAAGGCTTGATTCTGAGAGAGAGAGGATCTTGGCAATTACTCTGTAAGCCACCCCACACAGACTGATGGGTCGATAATGCTTTAGAGTGGCTGGATTCAAGAACTTAGGAATAAGAGAGATTATGGTGTGATTCTAACTCTTAAGAAGCTTACCA
This sequence comes from Striga hermonthica, assembly GCA_902706635.1. Classification (NCBI taxonomy): domain Eukaryota; kingdom Viridiplantae; phylum Streptophyta; class Magnoliopsida; order Lamiales; family Orobanchaceae; genus Striga; species Striga hermonthica. Next base: position 825,887 of record CACSLK010003142.1, read on the forward strand.
GATTCAAAAAAAGCTCAGAACAACTGCACAAAAATCACCTCTGATTACATTTCAAAACTTCTGAGAAAAGATAGGGCTCATGCCGTCCTGGCCAGGTGCCTTCCCAGGTTTGAGACTAAATAAAGCAGAATGAATCTCTTCCTCAGAAACAGGAGCAATAAGGGAGGCATTCAAGTCAGAAGTGATAGTACTTGGAATTAGATGGAGAATGTCAGCATCTCCAAAAGAACCCTCAGAGGTAAAAGGTTGATCATAAAATTTGCAAATATGAGACTGTATATCTTCTGCTGAGGTTTTCACATGGTTAAAATCATCCACCAAAGTTGAGATATTATTCTGCCTTCTTCTCTGCATAGTAACAACATGGAAATACTTAGTGTTGGAATCTCCCTCTCTAAGCCACTGAGATCTAGCTTTTTGGGCCCAGAACTGCTCCTTAGCTTTGTTTAACTTGTTCAACTCACTTCTCAATCTATCCCATTCTCTCCAATCTCTGCTCTGTCCAAGGGTGCTCATTACTTCCAGTCTTTCTGAGATAAGCTGCTTTTCTCTGATCTGCTCTTGTCTAAAAGCTGAGCTCCATCTCAGAAGGGACAATCTAGTAGACTTGATTCTTTTAGAGAATTGAAACATAGGAGTACCTGATTGCTCTATAGCCCACCCTTGTTGAACAACTTCTTTAACACCTTCCCTGCCCAACCACCTTTTATCGAAGAAAAAACGCTTGCCTCTATGATGGTGCTGAAAAGGGGCTGAGTTAAGGAATAATAGCCTGTGATTAGAAGCACTGCGAAAGATGTTCTTCACTGTGGAATGCTGGTAATCCACAAGCCAATCAAAAGATACAAAAATCTTGTCAATCTTTTCTTCAATAAATCCCTCTGCTTCCCTATTGTTCCCCCAAATAAAATTGTATCCAGATAATTGAAGCTCCTGCATACACATTCGAGAGATAAAGTCATTGAAGTCAGCAAATTCTCTCTCAGCTTTCTATCTACCTCCTCTTTTTTTGCTAGCATCACATATCTCGTTCCAGTCCCCTCCAAGGATCCATTTACTGCCCCATCCACTTCTAGCCTCCTCCAAAAACTGCCATTGTTGACACCTTTCTCTTTTGTCTGTGCTAGCATACAGGAAAATCACCCACAGATCACCATCCATACCCAAACCAGCCACCTTCATCTGAATGCATAAATTATTGCTCAACAAAAGCTTGATCTCTACATGCTTGCCCCACAGAACTAGCAACCCCCCACTTAAGCCAACAGGCTCAACCGCGTGCCATCTATCTTTATACCCTAATTTATTGCAAACAGTTCTAACAAAATGAAGAGAATTCCTAGTTTCAGAGAGAAAGAGATAATCTGGGTGGTGGAGTCTCGAGGACTCCTTAATTTATGAAATTGTAGAGGGTCCACCCAACCCTCTACAATTCTATATTATACGCTTCATTGATTACTGGGGGGCGTCAAGGCTGGCCTCCCCTACCTTCACCAAGCTAGATTTCAGTTTTTTACTCCCCTTAACTGGCAGATCAGTATCCTGCTCCTCCGATTTCTCACAAACCGTGGATCTCTTCTTCCTTCTTGGTCAAATTTCGGCTTTTTCAGGAATACTTCGCAAGGATCTGCTACTCTGACTCCCCAAAGCTTGCGGCTTTTTAGTCCATCCCTTTCTCCTTAGAGGAATAGTCATCACTTGATCTTCTGAATTGCCATGGATTGGATTGTCAAGCGCTAGAGAAGTCTTGGCCATTCAGAGTCCATTGCTAGAATAATACAATTTTCCTGGACCAAAATCCCTTCTTCACTGGACAAGCAGATGCCTTTCCCTTTACTCAGAGCTAAGTGAGATGGTTCTCCTGGATCAGAATTGTCTGCTACACTTACCTCTTTCCCCACACCATCTTTTACTTCACTGCCAACAGATTTGAATCCATTATCCTCCTCAGTATGCTATTGGCGTGCCTCATGCCCTTGAGATTGATTTCCAGGAGACTAGCTATCTGGACTAGAGAATGAGGTGGATCTAAATCCATAATAACCGTCAACTGCTCACAGCCAATCTCCGTATTGACCCTCAGAGGGAGAATCATTAGCTATATCGTCATCCTTCTTGCCGCAAGCCCTCTCCAGATGACCAATAATGCCACTGTAGAAACAGACATTCACCAACTTCTCATATTGAAACGTAGCCATGATTTGAGTATCGTGAAGCTTGAGGAAAGCTACACGAGGAAGAGGCTTAGTGACATCTACTACAGATAACAAGCGCAGAAAGCTACTTCTCTGTCCCCCTGCTTTGATCATCGAGGCAGTTTTAACTTAAAGAAAGACCTTTCCCACCTTCAGACCAACCTCTGTGCAGAGCCAATTAATCGGTATGTTATTAACTTGGACCCAAAGTTGCAATTCGGAGAATTTGCTATGCTTTTCGTTCATGCCTTCTTTCCATTCTGCCAAAATCAAGTACTGATATTTGAAAATCCAGTTAGTCCCTTTCAATACTTTCGCTTTGTCCTCAACACTCTCGAAAAGGAATTGGAAGAAATTCGTTCTCAGCTCTCGAACCTCCATCTGAGCTTGAATTTGCCAAATTGAGCCCGTTGTGCGACGAATGCCGATGAGACTAGCTTTTCTATCGCCAATAATCTTCGCAAATAAGCTTCTCTTACATTTCGCAGCACTGATTTTTATATCTTCATCCTTTAAAGCAATGATTTTTCCCTCCGATTCTGAGAGGGCTATTTTTTGCAGCAAACAACCTAGGTCATCTGCTTCGGGTCTAGAACTTGATGCGCCGTTGACGTCGAACTCCATAAATGAAACAGACTGGAATACAGCAAAGAAAAAACAAATCTATGACCAACCTGCGATGGAATAAAGCCCTTCCGCAAGAGAATGAAATCGCTCTCCTTTGAGAGAATTTTTGCTCTCCCTTGAGAGAATTTATTTGATGAATGATTTGGATTGGATATTCATGATTATGTGTTTATTTGGATATCATGTCGTTTTCAATTATTCATGCTATTGTGTTAAGCTGAATATCATGTGAAATGTTATGCTTTGGGTTAATAAAACATGTGAAAATCGAGGTAATGAATCTCCATGAGTTCAAATATGACTTGTACTATGATAATGCTCATGTAAATGTTGATTTCGAAAAATGAATTTCGAAAATGTTATCTTGATTTTTCTGAAAGTCTGGAATTTCTTTAAAAACAAAGTGGGGCATTAAAATTGTGGTATCAGAGCGAGGTCTACGTTTTTGTAGACTGCTCTATGTGTGAATTAAATGTTTATGTGATTATGTGATTAATGTAATTGTGACCTTGTGTTCGACCACTCGTCTTCGTCATGCCGCACCGCTCAAAGGTATGTTTCATATAAGTATCAATGAAAATACTTATAATGTGAATTGTATGTTTTTGCATGAGTAGTAATGAAACTGCTTATGATGTGATTATGTTGTTTTGGGGCTTAGGAAAACTATCCTCCTTAAGTTTTGATGAACTCTAGTATTATATCCTGTGCTAAATCCTTTTCGGTCTATTCAATGTAGAACTATGGCACATTAAATCTGCAACAAACAACAACCTCCCCCGCACCTGCCTCCACCCCAGCAGCCGGCTTTGAACCAGGCTGTTAATCACCTCAATGTGGTCCTCCAGTTTCAGCGGCTGAGCCAACCGACTTTCATTAGTGTTGAAGGCCCCACAGCCGTGGTCAGAATGGATTCACAAGTTAGAGCGGATCTTTGATCTCCTGTAGTTCATGTTTGCTCAGAAAGTTGTTTGCGGTCATTACCAGCTTGATGGTGATGCTGCAGCATGGTGGTCTGATTACTGGAGGCTGAGGCGGGCGAGCTAGACAATCTGACCTGGGACAGAATGAAGGAGGTGGTACTTGAAAAGTATTACCCCCAGAGCTACCGTATGAGGATGGAACGTGAATCTGGAATCTCCATCATGGGACTGGATCTGTTGAGGAGTATGAGCGGAGTTTCACTTGCATGAGTGCCTTTGCTCCTCACTTGGTGAATGCTGAGCTGAAAAAGGCCACCAAGTTTCGTGATGGACTTTGGCCTTTGCATTCACCTTACTAGCCAGGGGAACCTTCCCTATGGCGAAACCGTGATCTGTGCTATCTAGCTTGCGAGCTGTCAGGCTCTCTATGCTCCCACTCTCTCTTTCTAGCATGCTCAGCAAGCTCATTCTATAACTTCTGTTCCACCCGGCTCTAGTTCGGGCAAGAGAAAGGCTAATTCCTAGCGGGATAACCGGAAGGGAAAACGTGGAGGCTCAGACAAACACGACAACTGCCCCTCCGGCAACAGACCCTGAAGAAAATGCGGCAAGTACCACATCAGAGAATGCCTAGCAAATCAGTAAGCCTGCTGTAACTGCCACCGACCTGGTCATTATGCCAGTGTTTGCCCGGAGCTTAAGAAGCAGCAACAACAACAGCTTTATCCTCATCAACAGCAAATTCCACCACCGCCACCACATCAGAATGCCCAACAGCCACCACCATTCCAATAGCGAACTGGAGGCCAGGCCTGAGTTTAGTCTCTTGCACGTGAGGATGCCGCCAACAACTCAGGTACCATGTCCAGAATGCTTTCAATATCTAACGTGCCCGTATTTGATTTGTGTGACACTGGAGCCACCCATTCTTTTATTTCTTCACGTTGCTTGGAGGCTCTATCAATTAGTGTTGTGTGTAAGGTTGATCCTCTCGAAGTTAGTTTAGCCTCGGGAAAAACTATTGTTTCTAATTCCTTGATCCTTGGTCTGTGAGTCAACATTGGTGGGCAAGACTTGGAGGCTGATGCTTATGTAATCGATATGCGCGACTTTAACGTGATCCTGAGCATGGACTGGCTCACTCATTATCGAACCGACATTCTGTGCCAGGAGCGAGAAATTACCCTCTATTCTGATGATGATCAGCATGTTATATTCTATGGGATAAAATCGAGGACTGTGCCTCGAGCCATCTCTTCTCTCAGAGCCATGAAGAGTCTTTTCAAGAGTAGCTGCCAAGGTTACCTACTGAGTATGGTGAATGATATACCGAGAGGACTCCGAAGAGAGTCTCCGTTGTGTATGAGTATCTCGACGTCTTTCCAGATCAGTTGCTAGGTGAACCGCTAGACCACTAGGTCGAGTTCACTATCGACTTGGTACCCGGTGCTGGTCCCGTGTCGAAGGCACCTTATCGCATGGCTCCGAAGGAGCTGCAAGAGCTCAAGTCCCAAATCCAAGAGTTACTCAACCTTGGCTTCGTCCGGCCAAGTGTATCTCCATGGGGAGCGCCCGTTCTCTTTGTCAAGAAGATAGATGGGTCGATGTGAACGTGCATTGACTACCATGAACTGAATAACCTCACCTTCAAGAAGAAGTACCCTCTTGCTCGCATCGAGGATCTATTTGACCAGCTAAAGGGAGCTAGCATATTCTCTAAGATCGATTTGAGGTCTGGATACCATCAGTTAAAGATTAGAGAGTCTGATATTTCCAAAACTGCATTCTGAATCAGATATGGACACTAGATTTCGTGGTGATTCGAATTAAGCAATGCTCTGGCGGTGTTCATGGACCTTATGAATAGGGTCTTCCATATATATCTGGACCAGCTTGTCATCGTGTTTATTGACGACATCTTGGTGTACTCTCGGGACATCGATCAGCACAAGGAGCATGTGAGGATTGTGCTTGAGACTCTTCGTTGCGATAAGCTTTATGCTAAGTTCTCGAAGTACGAGTTCTGGGTGGATCGTGTGGCATTCCTTGGCCATATTGTGACAGCAAGAGGCATTGAGGTGGTCCCGACAAGTTCGAGGTTGTGAGCTAGTGAGAGATACCGAGAAATGCAGACGATATTCGTAGATTCCTGGGGTTAGCAGGATACTACAGCAGGTTCATCGAGGACTTCTTGAATATAGCCCAACCACTAACCAACCTCAAGAAGAAGGAAGTTAGCTTCGAGTGGATCCCACAGTGCGAGGCTAATTTCCAAGAGCTGAAAAGAAGTCTGACCACCGCACCAGTGTTGTCTATTCCCGACCTTACTTTGGAGTTCACGGTCTACACTGATGCTTCGAAAATGGGCCTGGGTTGTGTTCTGATGCAGCGAGGGAAAGTTGTAGCTTATGCTTCGAGGCAGCTGAAGCCTCACGAGCAGAACTACCTCGCACACGATCTATAGTTGGCTGCATTGGCCACGCCTTGAAGATTTGGCGGCACTACCTCTATGGAGGCAAGTGCGAGATATTCACGGATCACAAGAGCTTGAAGTTTATGTTTACTCAAAAAGAGCTCAACATGCGCCAAAGGAGATGGCTGAAGCTGGTCAAGGACTATGATTGCACAATTAGCTACCATCCCGGGAAAGCTAATGTGGTTGTCGACGCTCTTAGTCGGAAGGGTCATGGCCAACTATCGTTTTTGTTCACGGACCAGGAGGTTCTTTGTCGGGAGTTCGAGCAGTTAGAGGTTGTAGGGTCGTCTTTGTCGATCGGTGGTGCATTGACCACCTTGGTCGTTGGAATGACTCTTCGCGAGAGGATAGTCGCTGAATAACCAAATGACCAATTTTTGCACCGGATGAGAAGGTGGCCGAAGCCGGCAAGGTCAGAGGGTTTGGAGTCGCAACTGATGGGGACTGGTCTTTGAGGGTAAACTATGTGTTTCGAAGGTGTGGGAATTGCGACGAGAGATTCTTCGAGAGGCTCACACAACGTTGTACACCGTCTACCCCGGTAGCACGAAGATGTACTGGGATCATAAAGGGTCCTTCTGGTGGCGAGGGATGAAATGGCAAGTGGCA
>CACSLK010003142.1:891491-907197 GCA_902706635.1 Striga hermonthica
GGCCACTGATCATGTCTGCAATTCATTGCAGGGGTTTCAGGAAACCAAGCGACTTAGGGAAGGAGAGGTTACCATCTACTTGGGTGATGCTAGTAGAGCGTCAGCAGTTGCAGTGGGAGATGTCTATTTAGATTTTGGCTTATTTTGAAAAATTGTCTTTATGTTCCCAGTTTTAGAAAGAATTTGATTTCAGTTTCTAAGTTGTTTATGAACGGTTTTTCCGCTACGTTTGATAATAAAGTTGTTATTCGTTTTGGCAAAAAGTTCATATGTTTTGGTTCATTAGTTGACAATCTATACATTCTAGAGTCTAAGTCATCTCCGCTGCAACATAAACAATTACTTAATTCATCATCTAATCAGAATAAGAGAAAAGAACCTTCTAAAATGAACGAAGCATATCTTTGGCATCTAAGACTTAGTCATATTAACCTTAGGAGGATTCAAAGGTTTGTAGCAGACGGGCCCTTGGGGTCGTTAAAAGTCGAGGCTTTTTCAACTTGTGAGTCTTGCCTGGAAGGTAAAATGACTAAGAGGGTTTTCAGTTCAAAGGGGCATAGAGCCGAAGATGTGTTAGGGCTAGTTCATTCCGATCTATGTGGTCCTATGAGTATTCAAGCGAGAGGTGGTATTCCAACTTATGCCTTTGATAAATGCATAAACAGTGCGAGGTCACCTGCTCGTCGTATCCGGGAGGAGGACGCCCTAGCCCGTGTGTTGGGGAAAAACATCTCGACTGTCTCCTGGAAAGAATCCCTTAGCTCGTGTCGAGCTGGGGTGGGAAGGTTTTCGGTTACTTCCTTGCCGATGTCTGATCGGAAGGTTGTTGTATGTACATATATAACAGGCTTGCGATAGGGCCATATAGGGAGTTAGACCTGGATTCTATGTATACTTTATTTATGGTGTTGAATCTTTATGCGAAATAGACTTATGCGATATTGGTAAGCATAGTGGTTTTGCTCACCCCCATTATTTGTTTTTGTCCTCTTGTTTTCTCTTCCTATCTTTAGGTTGAACATTGTTGGCGGCGGCAGTGAGAGACAAGCGAGCGATGGTCATGGATATGTCGTGTCTTTTGCTTCCGCTTTATCTATTTTTATATGCTGGATTGATACTTATGGATTATGATGCGTCCGCTATAACTTTTGAACATTTCGGCTCTTTTTCTTTATTGTTGGATTGTCATGTTACCTTTATTTATGATGCTTCCGTTGACTTGTTTGATTTTATGATCGGATTCTGGATCTTTGAACTCATGTTGATTTTCGGAGACTTATATAAATTCTATTTTGGTTATTACGTTTACTAGTATGCATGTGTAGGTTCTTATGATTTTACTTGTTGATTATTTTGCTAGTAGTTTAAGTAGCGCCCGTTAAAGTCTAAAGTTTTAAATTGGAATTTTTGCGAAAATTTACTCTGATTTTTGTAAATATATTCGGTAAACTCTTTAAAATAAAACGGGGTGTTACAATATAATTAGATCGGGTGGACAAAAATAAAATAGCTCACTTAAATGGGCTCAGCAAATTTAAAATACTACTAATTGATCTCGGAATTTAGTTCGATAAATCGAATTAAAAATGGGCCGACTAATTAGATAAAATCGGCTATTAGCTTATTAGGACGAAATAAAATGGCTTACCTAAATGGCCCGGAACTTGGGCTTATTAGGAAATTAAATAAATTCCCGACTTTATTAACACTCGATAAAACAATTAATCGAGTCTTATACTTAAGGTTTTTATCTCGTTTCCGAAATAATAATTCGAACGTTTCTCCATGGCTTAAACTTATAATTTAATAAATTATGCGATAAGGAATAAAAATTCTCGACATAATTAATATATTACTATTTCTGATAAATAAAGTCGAGCAAATTATATAATTTTTGGGCTGAGGCTTACAATCTATCCTCCTTAAAATATTTCTGCACTTGGAAATGCTAAACTAAAGCCTAAGTCCATCTAGAATATAAACTAGAAACTGACAAATACAAAGTACAAAGTACTAGTCAGAACTGAATAATTGGATATCTAGCTTGAATTTGGTCTTCTTCTTACTAGTGATCTTGGCTTTGCCATGGCAACTCCAGCTTTAAGCCCCAGGTAAACCCGGACTAGTGACTCTTATTCCAAGCCTCCATAATTTACCCGGCATTTAACTATTATACATCGTTAACCCAAGTTCGAGAACTGAGGGTCGCCAAAATACATCATTTAACTATATAGGTCTGCATAATTTACCCGGCATTTAACTATTATACATCATTTAACTATATAGGTCTGCTCCGGTCATAAATCGGTCTCACTAGTACTGGTTCGCCATGGCGGTTCGCCAAAATTGACTACTTGCCTTAGATAGAATCCAAGACAAAAGTTTAAAGAAAAACTAAACTTAGGAACCTCAAAAGAAGCTCATCTATTCTCTTAGCGGTATGACCCTAGCTTTAACAACACTCCTGGTTTAGAGAGGCCTATTCCTCGGCCAGCTGACTAGCGCTCCACCACAAGGTGGCCGTAGATACTACCTTACGTGTCAACTCGGATCAACGTGAGACTCATCTAAGTTTCCCACGTGTTCGAGCTCGAGTACAACTCCTCAAACTCGAGGCGTCGAGAAATCGCTAAACATTTACAGAAAAATTCGGCGGCAAGCCCAAAACGTTAAGCTTAGCTCACCATCGCGGCTATAAGCTGAAAAATGGCTGGGGCAACTAAGCTATAGTTCTTTCCGGCTGTGACCCTCATGTCACTTTGCCGTACTCATTGGTCTAAAAGTCTTTCTGTGGCTGGCCTGTACGCGACTTCCGTAGCTTCAGGGTTGTATAAATCTTTGAGTGGATCACTGATTTATACTCCCTTATCTGACAGTCTACTATTGACTGATAAACTTTCTCTCGCTATCTCTTTCTTGTATGTCAGTGATCCACAATCGTGTCCGTACTAAAACATATTGTGTCATGTCTACTCTCTTCTATTAACTTATTTAGTGACAAATTGTCCTTCTGAACGGGTATGTCGTTCACAACGCAAGTCTTTAAGCGTTCTGATCATCTTTTCTGATTATACGTCGATCTATAAAATCGATGAGGACAACTAACAATTGTGGTTCGACTCATCGTGACTCGGCTCCTGACGAGGCGGCACATATTTTGCGGTATGTGACATGCGGTTCACCCACTACCCGAGACCCACGGGCGCGGAACACCTGCATGCGGTACCTGCGTGCGATGTACTTGTGATGTCAGAGTCGCCTGCAATCACAAACACGGTCGCGTCCACGTCTTGCGTTAGTAGCTTTATTGTACTGCAACGTACAACTTTAAATGTGGCCATGACCACTGACGTAGAGGCGTGCTTTGCCCACGGCTAACAGAATCAGCGTGGTTGACTGGTAGGTTTGACGGACGCACGGGCGTTGGACAGAGCGCAAAGGCGCGGCTCGGTCAGACTCGGTGCACGGACACGCACTCAGTGGCTCCGCCCCAAAGATAGGGCGAAGGTGGGACAAGTGTGCAGAACATCAGTATGCACTCCAGATACATGCTAATGCATGCTGGTTGTGCTCGGATCTAGTTGCTTCTTGGTACAAATCGAGTGTCTCACTGCTTTAATGGGTAAGCTTACCCAAGGGTACTAAAATCTTACTACTAAGGCTTCTCTATTCTCTCTTTCTTTTACCACGGTTGCTCATCTTTACACTATGTCTCAGCTTAATGCTGGAATATTATTCACTGTTGTTGAGGAATCTTTTACTTTGCTCGTTTGGCAACTCTCTCAAGCTATCTTTATGCTTACTACTTGCATTTTCTTCATAATTTCTTTCTCAAAGCCTAATCTAAACCTAGTGATGTCGAAACACCACCATTACTTAGAGGTGAATTCATCACCTCAACTTTCGTGTGCTTTTTGATCTTGAGGCATCGGGTCTCTCGACTTCTGGTGGAGGCTGTCCGAGCTTCAAGTAAATCTAAGAACTTGTGATTGTCCCGCATGGGGTCAACAATTTTCCGGCTCTCGAATGTGAGTACTTACTCTCCTCCTTGAGTGTACTTAGCTTTCGGTAACGGGTGCACATTTCTTTTCCTCATGAACCATCGGGCGCACCATAAGGTGACTCTCTTAGTTCAACAATTTTCGAATCGGATTTGGGTCTTCATTTTTTGTAGCTTATTGATGTCTTGTTGGCTTGGCACCTTTGACACTGATCCTATTCCGACACTTGGTCAATTGAAATCCATCTATCGGTCAGGTGGTCTTCCTGTTAACATTTTTAAAAATACTTTGACACGATTGCGAACAGCTATTAACTCTCCGGGCGTTGATAGTGACGTGTTCTCTGATCACGGCTTCTAAAATTTTCCCTGTCGACATATGAACGCGTAATTTATAAGTCTTTGTCTCCCTAAACTGACTATCTCCAACTTTCCCCTGCGTGGGGTTGGTTTTTCTTCGTGAATTATGGTTGTTGCGATCTCCCACTCGACTTTCGTTGGATCTCGTGGTGGCTGCTATAGTATGTCGTCTGTGCATTCTTATACTACTGGAAGCTTTCTTGGGTGATGGCTCCTTTTCGAGACGACGAGTAAGTCACTGAGGTATCAAATCATGATTTGACATACGATCCTTGTTCTTTTTTCTCTTAAACTCGATCTTCTCCTTCTCTGACTACTAAGCATTACATCATACAGGAACATGTCTGCTATGGTTCAGCTTCAAGCCTCCATAGTTCCTCCCGGACTTATTGCTTTTATTTCAATCCTCTAGGACTTACTCAGACCTACGACTCTTATACACTAAAACCCTCGCTTCTTATATTTTCTTGAAGGCATCTTGCCAGTTGTAAGTGAAGCAATCTCTAGAGTTAGAACTTTGCTCAAGCGTACATAGTTCATACAATGAAAAATCCACTGTCTTACCTATGTACTGATATCTATCAAGTTCTTCTTCTTAAAATTTCCAGCACTGATTCGATAAGAAATCTCGGGCGATCTCTCTCTCTCTCTCTCCCTATTTGTTGTCAATGTGGCTTGTCGCACGATCTCTATAACCGTGTGTACGATGATTACGCTTTTCCATATTGTCTGTCATTTAACCTTCGAAAATGTTGATTTATAGCTACTGGAATCCGAATGTCGCTCCTCAGTCCATTCTAAAAACGGTTGCTTTCTTCTCCTCGGTATCGACAAGGAGACGAACAAACGTGCTCTTACAAGCGAAATCGTGCTTGTACTCCTCTACCGAGCGGCCCCCTTGCTGAAGGGCATATAACTCTCACTCCATTCGCTCACAAAAATGGCGCGGTAAAACTTGACTTCCAGAATCTACTTGAGCCACTCTCATGTTTGCTCATAATGCTCCTCCTTCCCCAAACGCCAGTAGTTGTTCCACCAAAATCCAGAATTGGTCTACGACTACAGCATGTTCCCGCTCTGCAGGTGGGTTCATAGTTCTGCAAGGCGATTTTCTGGATAGCCACTGACTATTGAACTAACACCGTATAGCTAATTAAAAAATAGCTATACTTTACTTAGCGAATGTTTAACGAATTTCCAAAAACACCAAGCTTGGCTAAAGTTTCGGTTTATACTTAATTATTCTATGTTCTGACTAGAGTTCTGATTTACTCTAGAGTTGGACTTAGCTAAACTTTCTAAAATTCTATCTAGAGTTCCCTTTCTATTCAGAGGATAGATACTAGGTCCCTAAGGTCTATTGTTATATTCTCATGCACTTGCAGAAATTAAAACTTAAGTGACTTACCTCAGAGTCGGTGCGGCGTGAGCGTGGCGTGGTCATGCTTTTCTAAACTTTTTCAGTATACAGATCCACTAAATGGCTCTGATACCAACTGTAACACCCCGCCTTCTAATACTAGAACTAATAAAATCAGAGTAAAACTTTTCATACATGCTAGTTCTGAAATGGGGAAGCTAAACGTACTGAATACACGCATAATAGTAATAATACATGTTCATATGAATGACATGCTAATGCGTTACAACAGTACTGCTCATGACCACACACCACTAGTGCTCAAGCGCCACGCGCCGCTCCGTCACCCGAAAAACGTAATGGGGGCGTGAGCAAACCACTATGCTCAACAAAGACCAGTAATGAATTAAACAACATCGTTAGTAACTATATCATGACTTAAGTATATAAGTACTGAACTGAAATTGTATCTGAACTGTAACTGTAACTGTAATTGTAACTGGGCGTGTAGTGGCCATAAAGATCTTGGGCTTAAAGCCGGTTAATCATGTGCACACTCCGGGGGATCATTAATGTAACACCCCGAATTTTATTAATAAAGGAAAATACTAGCTTTTAAATATAAGCTAGCCTTTGTTAATAAATATTCATGTTAATTTTTAAAGTTTAAGTTATTCCACTAAGTTAAATTCCAAGTTCGACATTAAGTCGAAAATATATCCGGTTAATTTTATTTATTAACTGAGTCAAAGATAATAATTATTTTCAGTCTGTTTATATAATAAATGGACATCAGTAAGTTGGGATTAATTATTCCAAATCGACGTGTTATTTGACATCAAGAATTTTTGGATTAATTGTCGAAAGTCGAGCCGCAACCAGAATTAAGTATGTTCGGTCGAGTCATGTTCGAGTTTTTGCTTTAAGCACTTAACGAGCTTATATAGAATTTCCTTAAACATTTTCCAGAGTCTTTAATATTATTATTTTCAAATTAAGGAATTAAGTTACTTAAGTTTTACATAAAATTTCCTAAGCGCCATGGTTAGCTTAGCCTAAAGTCCGGTTTATCAAGTTTGATCGCCCTAATGTTTGCACTTTATTAATATTGGACCAATCAGGGTTAGCACCACGCCAATCATGCTTAGTCTAGATTAAGTCGTGCCTAATGCCGAGAGGGTCATGTGCACTTGCTCATCATTATGGTGGACATGTGGCGGCTTGAGAATGAATTTGGAAAATGACTAAGCCTTCAAGAGAGATGACTAGGCTTCTTAGCATGCCACCTAGAACAAGGCATGCAAAACGCCATCAAATTACTACCGTGCGGCATGTGGCACCTCATTACTTGATTTTATGTTTTAACCTTCATTTCCCTTCATCTTTAAATAGTAAAGTCGAGGGATATTTCTCATGTATTTTTCCATGCAACAACCGAGAGCTAAGTATAGATTACTGATAGGTTAGCTTGTTAAGTTATTGCCGAGGAAAGTTCATGCCTACCGAGCAATCGAGCGAGCAAGTCCCGAAGCTTAGCACCGTTAATCAAGCAATTGAAGGGGTAACTTCCTTAGGACCCTCTTGTTATGATTATGTATTTATTTTAAGTAAATTATGTTCAAATCATAAGGTTCGGTCCATTAGTAGTCAATTTAGCACGCGGCACGCCGTGTAAAGCTTATCCGAACCATGTCCATTTGTACCCGACAACTCCAGAGAAATTTATATATTTTAAGTTATGTTAGGTCATGTTATGTAATTTAAGTTATGCTGGGTAGAGGAAGTTGCTGATTGGTTGATGAGTTTGGTCGGAGATGCGGGTCGCACATATAGCGCACGCCGCGACCGGCTTAAGACCTTTTAAGGCCATTTTATGTTATGTTCATGACCTTCCGAGCAATTTTCATGTTTTTGATCGTTATAAGTCAAGTTATGTTAGTTCATGTTGATGTTGCCGGAGGAAATTTCCAGACGGTCGGTAAAGGCCGATCGTAGTTGTCCTGCCCGCACATAGCGTGTGCAGTGCACCCGGCAATAGCAGTCAACAGTCAGTCATGTAAGGTGCGCCCGGCGCTCATAGCGCCCAGCGAGTACAGGCAGCGCCCAGTAGCGCTTGGCTGCCTCGCCGCACACAACACTAAGTTCGATAACTCAGGTATTATGCGTAACCAGTCAGCGAGCGTTCATCACAGTGGGTAGTGAGCATGGGCATCGCCCAGCCGCCTCGCAGTGTGAATGATCACCTAATAGTCGGCTGATGCCTAGCGCATGCCGGCGGGTCTCAATGCACGCTAGTGCGCCCAGTCAGTTAGTTAGCCTCGGCCAGTGCCTAAAAGCACGCCTGAGTGCCATAAGCTGTTAGGGCCGCTTGGCAGCGCCCATATGGCATCAGTCCATGTTCGCAGCGTCGGCCAGCGTGGCCAGTCACCAGTTCATGAATAGTCATGCGCCAGTGACCTGTCTGAGGTGCCAGTAGCACCCGACAATGCCCAGTAATGCGAGTGCCAGCGCTCACAGCGCCCGACAGCATGTAATCAACTTAATTATGGGTCCAGTCGATCGTCCATGTCCCATGGCCATCAGCAATGCACTGTAGCACTCGATGGCCAGTCCATGCGAACGCGCGGTGCCATATACACCTGCCAGCAACAAAGTTATGTCCAGTGGGGTTAGGCTAGCACCAGTCGCACACCAGCGCCCGAGTCATGCTCAGTTGGGTCCAGGCTAACGCCTGTTGCGCCTGAGTCATGCTCAGTTGGGTCCAGGCTAACGCCTGTTTCGGGCGTTAGCGGGCCCAGCGCGGGACCGAGCCGGTTGGCCCAGACCAGCGGTCGACCGCCCGGCCACAACGAGCCGGCGGTCAGGTTAACCAGCGAACCGACCGGTTCAGACCGGTTTATCTCACGTTTTAATAATTATTGATCCGGTCCATGTTCATGTCACGATTTCAGTTGAATTTTAGGTCCAGTCCGGTTTAGTTCAGTCATATCAGTCCAGTTCCATTTCAAACCTGTTTCCAGTTACACCGGATAAGTCTAGGTGTCATGACAAGTTCAAGTCGAGAATCTTAACATATTAACCAATTATTTTAATCAGTCTGAGCATAGTACTTAGTATTTGTTTATATCATGTTACAGTTTGATCAGTCTACAGTCATCAGCACTACCATTTTCGTATCCACGGTTCAGGTGGGGACTCAGACTGGGTATTACATTGATTATAATAACGGTACCATATTTGAGGTATGTATCACATTATGTTATGTATCCGCTTGGAATGGTCGCCAGTCCATTCTGGGTTCTAGTGGCCTAGTCTGCCCACTAGAGTGCGCACATGGTGTCCGACATTTTTATGCTGGCAGATGAGGTAACGGTTATGAGGTAACGATTATGAGGTAACGGTTATGTGATGGTAATGGTTTACCGGTTCATGTTGATGGTTATGTATATGCTAGGATCATGATATTGCAATTATTTTCACTTTTTACTTTAGTATGAGTTCCTACGGAGCACAGTGGACTTTAGTGCTCACGCCCCCATGTTTATCTATGTTTTTCAGGTCACAGAGTCAGACCGGAGGTGTGAGCTGACGGGTGGTTCAGGACCATGTTTATACAGTTTGAAATTGGCATAGCAGTACTGTTACTATCTCCCGTAGTGGAGTTATATCTTTCGCCACGCTAGGATTTTCACTGACTTTTACTGTTTGTCAAAATTAGCCTTTTGATCCGATTTACCAGTCGGATTGTTTATATTACAATAATCCATTTTTCTTGAAAACTAAAATAACGGTTTTCAACGTAAAGTTACAGTTATGGTAGCACTCTGAATCATGATTTCGCAACTAATAAAGTATTTTTCATGTAATATTTTGCGAAAATTTAACTCTGATATTTACGACATAGCGGGGTGTTACAATTAAGACCAATTAAGGCCTCCCTCAGAACCTAAGGGGGATCATTAAGGCCCGTCACGACCTCCATGGTGATAGTCACAGGTGGATCATTAAGGCTCGCTCAGCCTCCAATCCTGGGCGATAAAATTTTCTCATACATACCACAGGTGGAACATTAAGGCCCGCTAAGCCTTCAATCCTTGGTGATATATTTTGAACCAAGAAGGGATCATTAAGGCTCGCAATTTCCTCCCTTCTGGTTAAACATAATATACTCATACATACCTCGGACATGGTATATAAATTAAAGATGATGTATAACTAGTACGTGACTCCCACCTGGTAAACTGCTACTGCTAGGAATGTGTTGGATGACTGGTAGCTGTCAGAGGCTCGACTCTCCTTAAGCTACATAAATTATTGAGAAGAAATGTACTAAGTACTAAGCTCAAACTAAAAACTTGATTCTTATTATTATCTGATCTTACTATGTTTGCTCGCTCGATTATAAATCATTTAATCTCGATCTAGAGGATTTATGAGCTATTCTGGAAAATTTACTGACTTAGAGGCTTTTTAGAGTTCTCTGAAATATTTCTAAGTCTGGTTTGCTTAACTGATTTATCTGATCTAGCATATTTGACTGATTTGATTTTATCTGAACTAGCTTATACTTATCTAATTTTATCTGAACTAGCTTATATTGATATGACTTATCTATTTGGGTTCGGAAAGATACTGAATATTGGTTCACGCTCAAACCGGTATTCCGAACTAATACGCTCCAATCGTCCAGACTATCCGGACTGATTCGACTGAACTGTACCGGCGGCTCGATCTGAATCGGCCAGTTGCTCGTCTGACTGGGTGCAATTCGGTTTAACCAAGGTTTTGTTACATACGCATGGACACGACACTAACCGACACACAACTATTCTATTCGGATCTAGAGTTCATCCGGACTGTCTGGGAAAAGGCCGAACTAGGGTTCTCTACTCAACCAACTACCTAACTCGGTTTAAGCCGAAAATCAAACCCTATGTTCAACATGATTTCTAGTGATTTTAGACCCAACAACTGCAGCTAAATTCTCTACCAGATAATATCTAGTATTTTTCACCAAAAGCAAGTAAAGTCCCGAATTTTTAGGCTTACCAAACAGTCTCCAAAAATTATGAAATTTTTAACCACATCATACTCAACATTTATAGGATTTTTTATAAAACTTTCGTTGCATTTCGAGGTATTTAGCATATTAAAAATCCGGTTAACATATATACAAAAATCCGGTTAACATACTAAACGGGCACCAAAAATAACAAAATTAAAACTTAAGCCTCAATTCAGCTACACAGAATTTATCACGTTGGTTTTGCATTTTTTCGGGCAGCAAGCAATATATTTCGAATTTAATGCTGTTTATACCGATAAAATCATAATAAATCACGTAATGCTTGAAATCACCTCCCGTAATTTTTTAAATTCATCTAAATACTTGTTTAATGCCCTGGAATGTAGTTTAAGCCATTATACCTCAGATTTGTACGTAAACAAAAATCAGGAAATCGGCTAGGCTAGTGAAAAGCTCGGATTAGTTGGTTTTTCCCGAATCGAGTCGGGCTGCTCGGATTTGGGCTGAACCTTCACGGACCTGCTGCTAATGGGTCAGTTTTCTGGGCTGGGATCTGAACCGAGAAGGCCCAGTTTCGCACGGATCGAGGCTCGAGCTCGCTCGTGGTGGTCAGAAAATGGGATAGCGGTGACTTACCGACGTGAAGAAGCTGCGGGATCGACTTGTGGACTGACGTTAGGTCATCACTGGAGCTGAGAACTGCGTGGAGGATGGTTGTTCACGATCGTTGTGCTACAGTGACGGCGGGAGTGGCACGCGGTGGTGCTTGGACACACTCGCCGGAGGTGGCTGGTGCGGATCTGCTGATTTTAATTTCGCATGGAGGACATGGTAACGGTGGTGATCTCGTGACGTCGTCGGAGTTGGCGGTGGCTTTTTTCCCAGCAAGAAGGAACTGGAAGAGGGACAAACTTTGGTCGCCAGAAATGGAGCTGTGGTGGTTGCGAGCTTGCTGGTTCGCCGGGAAGGAGGGCGACGTGAACTTAGATGGAGAGCTGGCCGTCGACTTGCTAGAAAAACGAAGCTGGAGGTCGCTGGGTTCGTCGGCAGCGGGCTCAGCTGCGGGCACGTCGTGAGGGAGAGGGGCGCGGCGGACTGCTGGTGGCTAAAGCTTGAGCTGGGGTTGCGTGAAGGTGGAGCTTCCGGCGGTCTGAGGGCTGAGATTTGCTGGCACGCCGGAGCTGTGGTAGGATGAGCGGGGATGGTGGTTGCCGTGAGGTTGAGCTGCGGGTTGACCTTACACGGCAGAGCTGCTGTTTAGTGCTTGCCGGAGATGGCAACTCGGCGGAGATGCGGGGATGTCGGAATTTCTGGTCGGGGGTGGAGGATGGTGGTTGTTAATCAACTTTGATGGAGGTGGAAGATGGTGTGGGCTAGGGTTTTCTTGTGGTGTCAATGTGGTATTTATACATGAGTGGGAACTAGGGTTTGAACCCACTTTTGGGCTCAAAATTGGGATTTAACATTGAATTGATTTGGGCTCTACTGTATCCTTTGCTACTTGGGCTCGGTAAAATAAATACCACTAGGCTCGGTAATTAAAACGATACCTTGAACTTAATAGGCGGACTAATTGAAATGGCTCGATTATATAAATGGATTGGGTGGTCGGAAATAAAATAGCTCACTTAAATGGGCTCGACAGATTTAAAATACTACTAATTGATCTCGGAATTTAATTCGATAACTCGAATTAAAAATAGGTCGACTAATTAGATAAAATCGGCTATTGGCTTATTGGGCCGAAATAAAATGGCTTACCTAAATGGCCCGAAACTTGGGCTTGTTAGGAAATTAAATAAACTTTTGACTTTATTAAGATAAAAACAATTAATTGAGTCTTATACATAAGGTTTTTATCTCGTTTCTGAAATAATAATTCGAATATTTCTCCATGGCTTAAACTTGTAACTTAATAAATTATGCGATAAATAATAAAAATACTCGGCATAATTAATATATTACTATTTTGATAAATAAAGTTGAGCTAATTATATAATTCTGGGTCGGGGCTTACATCCAAGGCTATGGAGTTTCAAGTCGTCCAATTTCCTAATTTTCTCTCGGGAAACAGTCACACCGCAGTAATACCTAGGCTATAGTTACAATCGTTTCAAGATCCAATCTTGCTCCATCACCATAGACACTGTTGGGTTCTATGAGGAACGTCAAACAACATACAAAGTATTGAACTTATTGAAATTATCCTAACGCAGCGGAATCTGTAGTTAGCATATGGACATTACCTTTTAAAATTTTTGCCGACTCAGAGACGATGTTGAATACCATTGATGTAGTTCGTCTGAACACCACAATCTAATGGGCAGATAGATTTGGCCTTTAATCGATTCTAATCGAAAGTTCCAATGAAGCTCGGTTCAGGGTGCACGGGTCTCAGGTCTATTGCAGCGGCTGGTCGTGGGCGTCGGTCGCGGATAGCGTGCGGGTGCGCAAGGCTGGTGTGTGGATCTTCAGACGCTGACTTCGCGCGTCGAGCACTGGGAGCAAGCGGGCGTGTGCTGGCGGGACTCCTAGACCTACGCGGACTGGCGTTCAGCGGTTGGAAGCACGCGGGCGAGCAAAGCGGGAGACCTGAGCGTATGCGGAGTGCGTGCACATGGCAATGGCGTGCGCTGGGAACATGCGCGGGCGGCGACTGGCAGCGGGCGCAGGCAGCGAGCAAGCAGGTGGCGCGCTAGGACTTTGCAGGCGTCGCTGGGGTCGCTGCTGGGAGTTGGCGACAGGCCTTGGCTGGGCGCGACTGCAGGCGAACGCTCGCGGTTGCGATTGGCTGGCCTCGGCTTGTTATTAATGTAAATTACATGCTTAGTTTCGAAAAATTTATTTTATCGATCATTATCATTCGGGACTAATTATTTAAAGTTAAAAATATTCGAATTAATTTTCAAAGTCAAGTTTCGACCGAAATTATTTAAATTCGGGTAAGGTTCAAGTTCATGTTTATAGTTAAAATATTTTCTAAGTATCAAGTTTTAAAGTCACGCATTTTATGCCAATTAGCCTAATTGGCCGTCTTAAGCTTAAATCATGGTCAATATGACAGAGAATTGTGGTGTAATTTGCATCTTCAATTCATCATTTCACTTGATATGTGGCGGCATAACAGAGTTTGTGTAACGCCCCGTTATCTGAAAGATAAAATAGCGAATATTTTTCTAAAAACCAGAGTTTATTTTTTGCAAATCATTTAAAAAAATTTTGTGTAACGGGCATTACTTAATCTATCTCAATTTCGACTGACATTACAAAAGCTGTTATTTCTATCAAGACATTCAGAACATAAATAAATGTTCTAAAATAAACACGTTTCACTTAACCAATCTGTAATTCAAACTTTCAAATTTGAATACAAATTCCAAAAGAATTTACAGAAAATATAAATATATTTAAAGACGGCCACGCCCGTCCACTCGTGTCCGCCGCCAGCTCGATCAACCTTAAAAACAAAGGGGTGAGCACCGTCTCTCGGCTCAGTGGTAAAATTCATACTATGCATCGATTCATTATAAACAAAGATAGGATAATAATTATATAAACACGTAAAGCTTACTGTCTCACCACTGACTGATATCATCCCGGCTTCAAGCCTCCAGGTAAATTCGGACTAGTGACTCTTATTTCAAGCCTCCATAATTTACCTGGCTAATTAGCTATTATACGCCGTTAACCTAAGTTCATGAACGTCGGTATGGTTACTTACTAGTGCATTCGGCATCAACCGATCCCGCTAATAAATAACTCTACTAGTGACATAGGCATTACCCAGTCCCGCTAGTAGAAAACTTAACTGATAATTACCCGGCCTAGTGACTCTTATTTCAAGCTACCATGGTAAAAGTTCACATCACACATTAGGCCCAACGGCCCACAATCACATGCATATAAGAACTATACTATCGTATGTTTATAAAGAATAAACCATAGTATAGAACCCCCACCTTTAAACTTACTGACTTATTGAAATGAGTGAATGTACGTGCGTCTGATTGAGGGCGACTCCTCTTAATCTACAATTTAAATAATTCTTCTTATTACTAAAAGGGGCGACAAACAGACAAATAGAACAAGCAAGGACAAACACAGTCACATAAACAAATAAATCCAGCACAAAAAAATAAATCAAGCACGAACGAATAAATAAGTAAAGTAGATAAAACACAGAGAGCAATTAAAACAAATAAATTTTTACTGCTCGGCTTGTTCGGCTTGCTTAACTGGACTCGTCTAAGGTTCTCGAAAAACGTAACTTGAGCTCGAATAACTGAATTTCTAACTAAACTGAACCGACTGGTCCGAGCTCAATCAAACTATCTTAACTCAACATAACACAAAACTGGCAATAAATAATCAAAACTGAAGGTGCTATCTTTACCCTTCCATTTATTTTTTTTATTTTTTTTTTTTTGTCTTCACTTTTACTCAGGAACAAACAATTATATCAAGGCTAAAGTTATTGATTTAGATTTTACTTTGCTGAAAATAACAACTCATACAGTACATATAAATACAAAAATTAAGGTCCAGCACATAGCTAAAAAATATGGCCAAACATACAACACAAAACAAGGCATGGGCAACTCATACACAAACTCTTCTCTCTTCTTCAACCTTAATTCTTAGTGCATGAGTTTTATTACTTAAGGACTGAAACTCTAACCCCTTAAACTGAACATAAAAGCAGCAAAATCAGCCATCAACACGAATCAAACAATCATGGCTAAAACAATTCATATCATGCTCTATCTTCTCTTGAGCTTAACAACTTAGGCATATGCATTAGGAACCAAGGCTCAATATACTGATCTAAAAAGCTTTTAAATATCACTCATTCACAACATAAATATAACATAACAAATAGGTTCAGCATGATAGCAAAAAAAAGCATTTTTAACAAAGCATAACATGTCCTCTTCTCCTTCGAAATTTTTACCGAACTTAA
>CACSLK010003155.1:38749-49334 GCA_902706635.1 Striga hermonthica
CCTGAAAACATACAATTTTACACCATGAACTGAATATGGCCGTGGCGGGCTCCCGTACGCCACCGACGGCGTTAGGCCGTTCTACGACCAACCTCGGTTTTCTCTCGGCAATTCAAACTCCACTGAACATGAAACATCACTTACTAAACAAAATAACATGAAGTGCTCGAAGGACTTGAACTTAACATACTTGTTACAAGTGCCCGGCTCGTGGTGCGCGCTACGTGCGCGACCACGTCCCCCGGCCGAGTCACCGCACAGCATGAACATTCTCTCGAACAACTCAAGCTGAATAAACATGATATAGCATCTAATGACTGAATATGCAAAGTTTGTTCGAGATATTTGAATAAAACATGACATGGCTTGACACGGTTACACGCACGGCCGATGATAATAAGTCAACAAGTCATGAACTTGATCCGGAATTAGAACTGAAAAGGGACCACATGATTATAAGAATTATCTCTATAAAGGAATTACCTCCTTAACTAGCTCAAGAGGTAACGGCGCCTTAACTCCCGTGCGTGCGTGCTCGTCGTGCGGTGTGCTAGCGGTTAAGCCTTCTCGCGTGCGGTGCATGCGTTGCTTGCGGGCGATCCAAGCTTCTCGTGTGCGTGAGTACTAAGGAAGAAAATTCTCCCAACTCTCCTTATCTCTACTTATAATATGTATGATATTGAATAAAGAAGGGCAAAATTTCTTCTAACCTAAAAAATGGGATGACGAAAGGTTCATGTGGCTCCTTACACTTGTCCCAATTGCCACAAATATAGAAGGTCCAAAATTGATGACTCATCTCCTTAGCTTCTCTTAATTTGACACGTGAAAGACATGAAGGAGAAGGAAGAATTGTGTCCCTTAATTGAAGAAACTTCTCACGGCTATTTGGAACAAATAAAACGAAAGCTACGGCTTTTTAAAACCATTTGGAGCAAAATATATTTTCCCACGGCTAATTAACAACTAAATGTGATTAATTACAAATTAATCATTATATTATGCCTAATTAATTATTAAGCATAATATTTAATTACTAAAATTATTTCGAACGTAAACGGGACGTCGAAAATAATTTCGGGTAATCCCGACTGAAAATAATTAATTCCGAAAATAATACTTGACAATATTATTATATCGGAAATAAACACATGATTAATGTGACGGGATATCGCTGACTGAATAATTAGTTCCGGACTCATTTATTAATTAAACGAATCGGAATTAAATCTGGAAACTTATTCGGTTACTAAAATAAGTAAACCGAATAACTTATCGACTAATAGTCGAACATAGAATATAATTGACTGATTAATCTGAATTTGAACATGAACATGATTATTTATTAATAAAGGCTAGCTTAAAACTAAAAGCTAGTATTTTCCTTTATTAATAAAATACGGGGCATTACACTTGGAATTGTTCTCGAGTTATTGGTTTTGGTTTGAGGTTGTCTCGAGTTATTGGTTTTTGGTTTGAGGTTGTAAGTCGTGTAAACTTTTCAAGTCGAAACTCCATACTATTTTAGTTAATTAAATCAGTTTCTGGTCAGAATTTTTTAAAATTCATTAAAAATCGTACATTTGAAGTTTTGATCTTAAACTTTGTGGAGTATGTTACTTTGTGGTATTCTGTGTTGTGTCAAAAGTGTGGATTAAAATTCGAAGTGTAGCTATATGAACTATTAATGTCGGGTTTTAACACTGTTTTTGCTTAAATTATTCAAAAATTCTCCCGGATGAATTTAGGGCTGAAACTTGGTGAGATTATGTGTTTTTGTATACCTTGTGATGTGGTAAAGTTTCAGGTTGATTGGTTGAGTCTAACTCCGGATTCTGAATTTGATTTATTTTGGAGTCTAAATGTTCGGTTATCCGTTGTTTAGGTTTGGATTGGATTTTATTGATGTTGGCATGATTTATGTGTTTTACTTGATGTATATGAGTTGTGTTCAGGTCTACTAGTCGCTCCAAAGTACTTAACTCGGTCAAGGAATCCACGAGTCACTTAGTCGATATGATTTCGGCTAAGTATATGTTCTTTGTGTGTTGTCTTGGATTGGATAGTCAGTTGATAGGCTATTATAATTGTTTTAGGTTCATCGAGCTGAACTTTTGCCATTGTTCCTTCAACCCTGTGTTTGGCTATATCTCGGTATCCAGGTGGGTTTACTTATAAAATTATCTTTGGCATACGTGTGTTTAAGTGTTTGGTTGGTATGATCAATGTATGCATGTGAACCATGTAGCCTACTGATGTGAGCTGTTACGGCCGTCGGTACGGTTGTCCTCGTCGAGTTATGGTACGGTTGCCCTTGCGAGGCAAGTCTCCTTAAGACCTAATGAAAGGCCGTGTCCGTTACAGTGGCATGCACTCCCGTCGTTAGGGTTTATGCATCCCCTTTCCGCGGCTAATGATAGATGTGCACATGAGTGAGTTATTGTTGTGATTATTAGGAGACGAGACATGATGATGATTAATTTATATTGATACTGCGACTATACCATCTTTACATGTATTATTTATGTGCATAGTGGTGAGCACGCTTTTCATATAGTGCTTATCCCCACCTGCTCGTCACCGATGCAGGTTAAGCAGGAGCTGGGTGACGAGAAGAGGTGAGTGGGTCGGTTATTTTATTTACTACTTCCGTATGAATAAATAAGGCTTTATGAACCTTTATGTTGAGACTTGATTAAACCATTTTCCAGAACTCATGACTTCCTTGTTTTTGGAAACTTGTGGAACCCAGATATTGAGTATTATGGTGTGGTTATATATTCATGTTGAGAATTATGTCTCGTGATGTGTTTTGGTTAATGAAAACCATTTGTGAAAACCGGGTAATGAATCCCCGTGAGCCTAGATAAGACTTGGGTTATGAAAAATGTTTAACACCCATTGAATTTTCGAAAATGATTTTAAAAATTTTGTACTGATTTTTGGAAAGTCCGGTATTTCTGTAAAAATCAAAGTGGGGTGTTACAGTTTGGTATCAGAGCCAGTCTGCGTTTCTGTAGACTGCTCTATGTGTGAAATTGCATGTATATGTGATTATGTGATTGTGACCCTTGTGTTCGACCACTCGTCTCCGTCACTCCGCGCTGCTTAAGGTATGTTTTATATAAGTACCAATGGAAATACTTATAATGTGAATTGTGATTTCGCACGAGTAGCAATGAAACTACTTGGGATGTTTTGCATGAGTCGCAATGAAACTACTTGTGATGTTTTACATGAGTAGCAATGAAACTACTTATGAGGTTTTGCATGAGTAGCAATGAGACTACTCATGAAGTGATATATATGTTGTTTTGGGGATTAGGAAATCTATCCACCTCAGGTTATGTGAACTCTAGCGTTTGACATTGAACTCTAATGATATAGAGTTATGTTCGGACTTTAGAGGTTCTTAGTTGTAAGTTTCAGTATATATTATTGAGATATATGTTGTTATAGCATTTTCTCGCTATAAGATTCATTCAGTGTCCTTGGAGTAGGACCATTCGTGACCCATCTCGAAAGAGAAAGGTTAAGTACCGAGTGAATCTCTAGTGTATGAGATCACTCGGGGAATTAGAACTTCAGTTGTTGAGGACCGGGAGTGTCAATTAGATGCCGCGAATTGGTTACTAATCGACCCCCGTAGTTTAGGAGAATCTAATGCGTATTACCGTCGTAACTCTTGAGAGTGGCTAAGCCTCGAGAGGGATGATGGTTGATAATTCTCGTACCTAGATCGAGCGTAAGTCCTGAATTCTGATGCATGGATAAAAGACGACGACGTTGTCCATAGGACGAGTGAATTGCTCCGATATCGCGTGAATATCCTGTGTGTTGACTGCGAGGCACACAGTTGTAAAAGGTATGAATTTGTAGTTAAGCATGATGTGGTGGCTCTATATTACTCGAGATTTTAAAATTGATGTTATGAAAAGCATGCTTATATGATTGGGCTTGACGATTTTTGCACGACTGGGATTCTTTAAAACGTGTTATGTGGTGATCGTATGAGTTTATTTGTGTTAAAATCATGTTAGGACTGACCTTCCCTATAACTTATATGTGTGTATTTGAGATATATGTTGTGATTATAGGTGACTTGTTGATACTCGGCCCATGAGTGTATGTTTTGGGTTGGCATTTAATTCAAAACTCCATGTTTTAGCTGCTGGTTGTGCTCAATTTTTCGTAACCAAGAGGCTGTTTCTTGGACAGGTGCTCAGCATGATAATTGTAGTATTTTGAGTTAGGGTTCAGTCAGAGTTGAAATTTTGAAATTTGGAGTTGAATTGAATTTATTATGAATTTTTGAAGTTGTAACCGCGAGCAGTTTTTGAAATTCCGGGCAGAATTGCGAATCATGATGTTGGACTGTTTTTGACAATGTTAATGGGACTATGTGATAATATAATCAACATAAAACTTGTATTACATGTTATAAGCTTTCTCTGGAAGTTGAAATCTTGCAATTTGGTGTTTTATTTGATTTTATATGATTTTTCAAAGTTGGTGTTATGCCCAAAATTTTTAAAACAGTGGCTGTGTTTACAATTGAAATGTATGCTCTGAAATGAGGCCCTTAACATGATTATTTGTAAAGATTCCCTTCTTAGAACTTGTAGAAATTCAAGTGTAGTTTGAGTAGGTTTTGAGTTTGCATGATTCAGAGTTTTGTGACATGAGATATTCTTGATTTAGTGACCTGGTGTAATTTATAAATAGTTTCGTTGGCAGATTTCTTGACCTAAGTGTTTTATGCTTAAACTCGGTTTTAAAGTTATTTTTGGCTTAAGTGATCAACATGAAAGTTGTAAATAATTGAGTTAGCTATCTTGGAGATTTTGAATTTCAGTAATATAATGTTGGTAGCTTCGGTAATTGTGCATAAACTGAGAACCTGCCAAGCTGTATGTCTTCATTTATCCACTGCACCTATGTTTTGTATGTTTGTTGTATTATGTGCATTTCAATGATTTTATCTGCCTGATGTTTTTCATGAAAGTGATAGAGGACTGAGCTAGGGATATTTTTCAAGTGGTTTCATCATGATATGATATCTAGACTGAAAGCTACATGCATTTTAAATTCATCATGCATGCTGGAAATTGGTGCAAGTTCATGTTTAGGTTTCCAAATTGAGTTGTGAATTTCAAAATTAGCTTTTCGCCAATTTTCATGTATATGTGCCCTACGTGACTTAATCTGATTAGTATTATAATGCTAGCTGGAAACACTTGCGAGAGAAGCTTTATGCTAGACCTCGAAGTGTGAAAGCTATAGGCTGTGTATGGGGATTAACTCGTTTAGGACTACCGGCACGATTAGCTGTCGTGACGGCTGACATTGTTGGTCAGAAGAGTCAAGCGAGCTAACCATGCTGTGGTTCGACGTTAACCGCCGAGTTAGAACTTTTCCTGGCAGTGATGCCAATGTTCGATCCCTTTTGGGGAAATTGTTGTTGTCAAACTCTTTGTCATGTCGGAGTACTTAAGAAATTG
The DNA here is from genome assembly GCA_902706635.1 of Striga hermonthica. NCBI lineage: Eukaryota > Viridiplantae > Streptophyta > Magnoliopsida > Lamiales > Orobanchaceae > Striga > Striga hermonthica. The sequence goes on from CACSLK010003155.1 coordinate 44,251, forward strand.
TGAGATTAGAAAATTGAAATTTCTGGTATGTGCCTCAAACCGAGTGCTGAACCTGACTGGGTGTAGCAACGTGAAGTGGTGGCCAAGCCCGCACGCCCGTGCTGAGAGACGTGAGGCCAACTGCAATGGCCGATCGTTGACTCGCACGAGAGCTGCCGCCGCCATCACCGAACGCCAAACTCCCCAGGTCAGTGTATACGGCCAAACCTTGACCTTGTAGCTGGTATCTGAGTGGGTACATGCACGCATCCCAGCGCCCCGCATATGCAGCCAGCGTGTGTGTCACGTCTCGGGTGACAGTGCATTAAACCCAGTCCAACCTTGTCCTTTTAGGGGTCTTTGAACCAATTTTTTGGTCAAAGTGTATGTTGATCTTTCGAGTCGTTGTATGAATTCTCTAATCAACAACCCTCGATGTGTGAGGTTGGTCGATTAGTTTCCTTTGCCACTTGTGGGATTTTCTCGACATGGCGAGATAGTAGGCCCGTATTAATGTGTGGCGGAGCCTTGAGTCTCGACTTGAGACTGACTCCGTGAAAGGGAAACCGTTATTGAGTATCTAGTCTTTACTTCTTATACCGCATACGAGATGTTGTTCGTGTCGGCGAGGAGAAAGGCTTTGTCAATGGTATTAAATAGAACCGTGTGTTCTGAATGTGCAGATTTGAGAATAAGTGATGATTGCCGGTCCTATCATGATTTCTCGATCAAGTCAATAGTTTAGCCTGTGGTTGACTCCACCACCGGGACTTACGAGAATGCATGACACGTTCTAGCCTCGTGATGGAGAGAATGTGTGCGTGATCTCGAGTTATGTGTGGATTGTGACGAGCTGCGTGATAGGCAGGACCCTACATGTATGGAGGTACTGGTGACCTGTTGGGACCGAAGGTCCATCAGGGAAGACCGTGAGGGGTACTCGTCAAAGTCCAGTGGTTGTAGTCAAGTCGAGGGCGAGACGACTTGGCAAAGGGAGGTCGAGGTTCGGAGGGAGTACCCGACCCTCATATTTTGATGCTCCCTTTTGTACTCTCTTACCTTCTAGTAGTTTGTTTTCGAATTCTGAGGATGGAATTCCTTTTAAGGTTGGTAGACTGTAATGCCCCGTTTATTTGTGAAATATTTGAGATTATTTGTTTATTTATTTATTTCCTTAATATTACTATTATTGTCAAATTGTATAAATTTATTATTATTATTATTGTTATTATATTATTATTATTATTATTACTATTATTATTATTATTATTATTATTATTATTATTATTATATGTCTAAATGATTATTGTTAATAAATATTATTGTGTGAATTACATAAATGTAAATAAATTATTTTGTGTGCAATATATGTATTTATATATTTATGTGTCGTCTCGTTTTATTTATTTCGAGCCAAACCGAGAGCCCGAATCCTAAACCCGCGAGTCCAGCCCGTAAGCCCGCACTCAAAACCGACCCATAAGTTTTACTTGGAGGATAAATTTGTATAGAAACCCTACCCCATGCTTGAATATAAGAGATAACCCTCTCTTCCCTCGTATAAACCGCAGACCCTAACACCCTTTCTCTCTCGCTCAACATTCACGATACTGAGGGAAAATCTTTCACCTTTCACGCATCCTCAGCACCATCGTCATCCCTCTTAAGCCTCCATATCCGACAAGAAATCAACCATAGCAGTGGTAGGGCGCCGTTTCTTCCCAGCAAATGAGAATCATCCACAGTGCGTAGCCAAGAAAGAACCGCGCGACCACCTCTGTCCAAGAGCCGTCGATCACCGTCGTGATCCACCTTGCAATTTCTGATCACTGTTCTTAGCCGTCGGGTCCAGTCAGAGTGTCAAGCGTAGCCGTTGAGTCCCGTCGTGTTCCGTCGAAGTGCCGAATTAAGCCGGCGAGTCCCCGTGTATTTCCTTTCCGCTGCTCTTGCTTGTCCCTGCTCTCGTGATCCAACCGAGCCTTCATTGTCTCCATTTTTAACCTCTGTTGGAGGTAATTCAGCTGAAACATTTAAATCATCTTCATGGCTGAAATTAAGTGGTATTTATGTGTTTAATTTCATGTTCTGGGAACTAGAACTCATGCTTGAGTATTTGAGAAAGAGGTGTGCTCGAATTTGTAAATTTTGCCATGGTTGTATTGTATGATTGGAGGCTGCGGCTACAACCATGTTATGAAGTGAGAATATGTTAATTTTGAAGTGTTTGGTTCAGTTTTTGTCTATGATAAAGCATGCCTAATTTTATGAGAAAAAGAGAGTATGAGAAAGCATGTCAGGTTTGATACTTTTGCCTTGTTTATTTCTATTATGTTAAAACTATTGTCATGTCTTTAAGGTGCTGGTATGTGATGATTTTAAGGCTGTTTTTAAAGACAAATTTCTGAGTGTTGGAGTTTAGAAGCATGCTTAAGTTATGAGTTGATTACGTGGGTATTTCTATCGAGCCATATTATGAGGCTATATGCGATTTGTGTATCAAAGTGATTGCTATCACTTTGGTTTATTGTCGAACTGAATTTCAAGTGGTATTTTTCGTGAAAATCCTGGAGTTATAGGTACTTGGAGTTGTTCCTGAGTTATTGGTTTTGGTTTGAGGTTGTTTCGATGTGTATAGGTCGAATTATGGAATTTCTAAACCGAGCATGCTGCTGAATTGTAATTAATTCATGATAAATAGTGTGATTGTCCGACTACTATGAAATTTTATATGTGATGTCCTGTAATGATTTTGTAAGTCGTGTAAACGTTTTAAGTCGAAACTCCATCTGTAGCTATTTTAATTAATTAAATTGGTTTCTGGTTAGAATTTTGTAAAATTCATTAAAAATTGTACACTTGAAATTTTGAGCTTAAACTTTGTGGATTATGTTATTTTGTGGTATTCTATGTTGTGTCAAAAGTGTGGATTAAAATTCGAAGTGTAGCTATATGAACTATTAATGTTGGGTTTTAACACTGTTTTTGCTTAAATTATTTAAAAATTCTTCTGGATGAATTTAGGTCTGAAACTTGGTGAGAATATGTGTTTTTGTATGCCTTATGATTTGGTAAAGTTTCAGGTTGATTGGTTGAGTCTAACTCCGGATTCTGAATTTAATTTATTTTGGAGTCTTAATGTTCGGTTATCCGTTGTTTAGGTTTGGATTGGATTTTATTGATGTTGGCCTGATTTATGTGTTTTACCTGATGTATATGAGTTGTGTTCAGGTCTACTAGTCACTCCAAAGTACTTAACTCGGTCAAGGAATCCACGAGTCACTTAGTCGATATGATTTCGGCTAAGTATATGTTCTTTGTGTGTTGTGTTGGATTGGATAGTCAGTTGATAGGCTATTATAATTGTTGTAGATTCATCGAGCTGAAATTTTTCCATTGTTCTTTCAACCCTGTGTTTGGATATATCCCGGTATCTAGGTGGGTTTACTTATAAAATTATCTATGCCATACGTGTGTTTAAGTGTTTGGTTGGTATGATCAATGTATGCATGTGAACCATGTAGCCTACTGATGTGAGCTCTTACGACCGTCGGTACGGTTGTCCCCATCGAGTTACGGTACGGTTGACCTTGCGAGGTAAGTCTCTTTAAGACCTAATGAAAGGCCGTGTCCGTTACAGTGGCATGCACTCCCGTTGTTAGGGTTTATGCATCCCCTTTTCGCGGCTAATGATAGATGTACACATGAATGAGTTATTGATGTGATTATTAGGACACGAGACATGATGATGATTGATTTATATTCATACTGCGACTATACCATCTTTACATGTATTATTTATGTGCATAGTGGTGAGCACGCTTTTGTTCTAGTGCTCATCCCCACCTGCTCTTCACCAATGCAGGTTAAGCAGGAGCTGCGTGGCGAGAAGAGGCGAGTGGGTCGGTCATTTTATTTACTGCTTCCGTATGAATAAATAAGGCTCTATGAACCTTTATGTTGAGACTTGATTAAACCATTTTCCAGAACTCATGACTTCCTTGTTTTTGGAAACTTGTGGAACCAAGATATTGAGTATTATGGTGTGGTTATATATTCATGTTGAGAATTATGTCTCGTGATGTGTTTTGGTTAATGAAAACCATTTGTGAAAACCGGGTAATGAATCCTCGTGAGCCTAGATGAGACTTGGGTTATGAAAAATGTTTAACACCCATTGAATTTTCGAAAATGATTTTAAAAATTATATACTAATTTTTGGAAAGTCCGGAATTTCTGTAAAAATAAAAGTGGGGTGTTACATTTATCGCCCCATCGTATTTTGAAGCAAAATGGTACACGTTTACGAAAGTCGAGGAAAATAAGGGTAAATAGGGGCAAGTACGAAAATGTAAGCAACGTCTCCGGAAAGACTTGTTTTCGAACACGACACCATTATTTGATGTGGATAACATATATTTGTCGCCCCATCGTATTTTGATTCAAAATAGTACACGTTTAAGAAAGTCTAGGAAAATAAGGGTAAATAGGGGCAAGTACGAAAATGTAAGCAACGTCTCCAAAAAGACTTGTTTTCGAACACGACACCATTATTTGATGTGGATAACATATATTTATCGTCCCATCATATTTTGAAGCAAAATGGTACACGTTTAAGAAAGTCGAGGAAAATAAGGGTAAATAGGGGCAAGTACGAAAATGTAAGCAACGTCTCTGGAAAGACTTATTTTCGAACACGACACCATTATTTGATGTGGATAACATATATTTATCGCTCCATCGTGTTTTGAAGCAAAATGGTACACGTTTAAGAAAGTCGAGGAACATAAGGGTAAATAGGGGCAAGTACGAAAATGTGACAACGTTTCCAGAAAGACTTGTTTTCGAACACGACACCATTATTTGATGTGGATAACATATATTTATCGCCCCATAGTGTTTTGAAGCAAAGTGGTACACGTTTAAGAAAGTCGAGTAAAATAAGGGTAAATAGGGGCAAGTACGAAAATGTAAGCAATGTCTCTAGAAAGACTTGTTTTCGAACACGACACCATTATTTGATTGGGATAACATATATTTATTGCCCCATCGTATTTTGAAGCAAAATGGTACACGTTTAAGAAAGTCGAGGAAAATAAGGGTAGATA
>CACSLK010003174.1:0-29327 GCA_902706635.1 Striga hermonthica
AAACCCTAAACCCTAAACCCTAAACCCTAAACCCTAAACCCTAAACCGTGAATGGCAGTTCGGCCCTAAACAGTGTCTGTGGCCCAAATTCAGTTCCCCATGTCCAGTGAAAGGCAACAGCCGTTTATTTGGGCCCAATTGATTAATTTATCTTATTTTAAATTTAAATTTATCTTTATTTTAAATTTCATGTTATCTTACGTTAAAATCAAATTTGTAAATTTTTATTGTTTTAATTAGATTATTAATTATATTCATTTATTGTATTTTGTTTTAATATTTATTTGTTCTATTTTGAAGTTATCATAACTTTATTTCAAATTCATATTTATCTTATTTTAAACCTAGATTTAAACTTATTATAAATTAATGTTATTTTAATTAAACTTGCCTAATTTATTATTTACCATATATTTTACAATATTAAGTTTTTATTATTTCAATTTGATTTTTACATTTCTTTTTTATTTTACCATCCCGGCAATGGCAACTTGGCCCAAAGAGTGAGTTAGTTGGCCCATACGATGGGCTGCAACCCAATGGTGAGTGGCAACCCACAAAGTTTGAAGATGAAAATGCCATGAAAAAAAAATATCATATTTCAAGTCTTTTCAACAAGGTCCGAAATCTACTTTCACAAGACATTAAAGCTATGAGCAATAAAAATTACAAAGCTAGAAAATGTACAAATTAGAACTTTTTTTATGATTTAATGATAATTTCATAAAAGAAAAGGAAAAGAAGGACAGCGAAAGGCTTACCGAAAAAAATAGACAAACGGGTCTTCACTCCAGTTTCGCTCCTTTAAGCATCACGAAAAGAGCATCCAATTTCTCAAACCATATTTTATACATTTGTGAAACATCGTCTTGGTTGTATGACTTAATCAATAGAACTTCACCATTCAGCCTGAAATAGAGAAAGAAATGCAGATATGAAAACCTAAGCAAATTACAGCAAATAACAAAACCGAACATGTGACCCTGCAAATTACAGCAAATGCAGATACTCACACGGGTCGTGTGGCGTAAGACACGACTCGTGTCGTTCCGATGGGTCGCGCAACCTGCTCTCGACTTTTTCACACGACTCGTGTGGCTAGTGACACGAGTCGTGTGACCCTAGGCGCCCCTTGCCCATATCTGTATAAATAGAATTGTACATTTATACCGAATTGTCAAGGGGCCCTTTCTGATCATGCGGGAGCGATTGCGCCAGCTAACATGAACCCGCTAACTTATGTAGTATTCGGCTGCGTCGCTATCGTTTCGGCATAGTAAGAGGGTAACCAAACCTAACTTGCACTATACTATGAGGCATTTTTTCTTTTTTCATTTAATATAATAGGTCTTCTCCCTTCGATCCGCGAAGTAGGCAAAGCGTATTGTCCAAATCATTGGTCCGGTACTAGATGTAGCCTTTCCGCCGGGTAAGATGCAAAGCAGATCAAGAAAAAAATAGTCGATTTCTTCGACTCAACCTTAAATCTCAATTATGCTGGAAAGTCCTGACTTGAGATTAGTTCCTCATTAGCTTCTTAACTCGCCTTTGAGTCTTGTTAGTTGATTTTTTTATTTGATGTAAAAGTCTTGTGATATAGATGGGCTGGGAGTCCGGGGAGCCTACATAAATCCCTCCCCCTCTTTTCAAAGAAGGTAAGAAAAAAACCAAGGAATTGATCATCCAGGCGCGCCTATTCGACTTGCTTGATAGGCACGGAAACTAACCCAAAAGGGAGAGGAAGCTCAATGCCTCGAGCCAATGTTCGAGCACCAGGCGCATTGCTACTATTTTCGTTATGCTTATTGGGCTTCTCCTCGTGATCGACTTCGGTCATATGGTAATCCGAACCTAATTATTTTTAGTTTGGAATTAAATTAAAATTTACCCAAGCCTAATAACGAAGCATGTAATTTTGCCACATAGAATTCCGAAGCACCAAAAGCAGCCACGTAGGCTCAGCGCGTTCTGTATTAATATATAGGGGGGATTAAGGCTATTTTGAAAAAGAGATTGATTTTCATCGGTTTCGAATTTTCTTCATCTCAGAGGAAGGTCAGTATACCCGTTGGTCTGGTCCCTGATACTGATTGTCCTTTACACGTGTCTTACCGAGATATGTCTTTTCAATGGAGAAGAATGGCTCCATGCGTTGAGCTATATATAGTAGGCTATAAGGGTCGGAGATGGATGCCTATATCATTCCTTTCCTACTCCCTTCAGCCTATGCCTTCTCCCATTGTTTTATTTTATTTTATTAATTACAATGTATTATACTTGTTTTTTATTTGTTTACATGGTTTTTTTTATTTTATATATGTAAGTTGTATTATTATGTCCATTGCATATTGCATATGGAGCTGGAAGAGTCATTGTTGACAATTCTCCTGGTATAGTACTAATAATGGACTAGATCAAAATGGCTCAATTAAATTCTAGTGCTTCTTCTATTAGTGAAGTTTCTAGAAAAAAAATATATTAAACGACGCAACGCACCTTGGGTCGCTATAGAAACAGCCTCCTTATATAATTACAAGGGTAAGGTCTGCGTACAACTGACTCCCCAAACCCCAACCTGTTGGGAATATACTGGGTATGTCGATGTTGATGATGTAAGTTGTATTATACATATTAGTGTGTTGAACATTATAAAATAAGTGTTTGTATAGCTTTGGTGGTTAAATTCTACATTTTGATTTTCGCAATAAAACTCAAAGATTATAAAAATAAGGGCATTAGACAGGCTTCGAGAAACTCACCTTTACCTTTTTGTCTTCGGAGATCGCTATGGAACCACGGGGATGGGCCCTACCTTGCAAGGTGGCGCCTTTGTTTTTCCAGTGATTGCGTCCCAAAAGGAGCGGCCTGCATGAACTCGGGGCAGCCTTGTCCGTCGTAGATTTTTTCTGGCAAGAATTTGTTGCCTTGGGATTTTCCAGCCGAGCAGAGTTCATGATGTGATTTCTGTCATGTCATTGAGTAATAAATTACCATTCACGGAAATATAGCAATCATGTGAGTTAGCAGCAACGTTTCAACCATTCAACATATAAAAGTGTTTTGTAGTCAAGGGCAAGAGCAACAAGCAAGTTTACATAGTTACTGAAAAAATTATGTTTATTTTATAAGCAAATTATCATCAGTCAAACATTATATACCATAAATTTTACATAAAAAACATTAATTTTAATGAGATTATATACCATATTTATATCTATATCTATATAATATAGATATACACACACATGTAAAACACCATAATTATGCTTAAATCATGTCATCTAATACATAAAATTATCAAATAGTATATAAAAATAGCATTAGTTACATTTGAAAGGGGTGGAATCAAAGCAAAAAACAAATACCTTTCAACACTACAAGTACCCCCTTTCACGTCTGTTCTTTTATCTTAAAGATTGAACCCCCTACCTTGAGTTAGTGTGTAAAATAATCAGTAATCCATTAGTGCTTTTGAGAATAACTATTTTTCTTTTTTCTTTAAGAGAAAGACTGATGAAAAAGTTGACCTGTGTTGGTACTGATAAATAGAAATTAGCCCCAAGTAACAGTAAATGTCCCAAGATTAGCAGGAAATCTAGAGCGTTTCTTGTGGCATACATGGAAACAATACACATGTCAACATAGCTGAAAATTTTAAAAACTTACATGTACAAATGCTGTGTAGTGACCGCCTCCCATACTTCCATAATGGTTACTGATAGCATAAAGCATGTACCTGTGTGGAAAATACCCATTATGTTTGATTTTGACATGCATTTTCTCTTTCATATACAAGTGTAGAACATTTGTTAATTATCAGTAATAATCATCAACTCCAATAGACAGATACTATTCTTTAAAAGTGATGCACAGTTGTTTACCTCTTGCTGAACGTCAAGTTTCTTCAGTAGAACAAAAACTTTAGACCCTTGCCTTCACAAATTAGGTTTACAGAAGAATGATGAGAGTCCCTTTCGACGCCTCTTTGGGAAAAACAAAGGGATTTTCACCAGAACAACTTCCCATTTCACTGCCATGTATTGGGAAAACTCGTACAACCCATGATAAAGAGAAAATCCTGGAAATAGCTCCATTGCAATTATCCCAGCTCCTGAAATATTGAAAGGATGAATACAAGGATTGATAAACTTATACATACAAACATAGTTACAGAAGTGAAGATACTTTAGTGAAAATGAAGAACACATAAAACTAAAAAACTAAATAGATTTATATTTGCAAAATGTAGTCCATTTTGATTAATCAAGAAACAACATAATGCACAGTGACATTAGAGTTTCTTATGGAATGCTTCAGCCTCGTACTAGATTCTTTCACATGCAATTCCGCATGATATGTCACACAGCATTAATGGGTATAGCCTGATAAAAATATGTAATGGATACTGACCAAACTCTGCAACAACGATTGGTTGATATTTATTTTTTGGAAATATGGAAGAACTGCAGCGATCTCTACAGTTACCACCCAAACAAAAATGATGAAACTAGTTCGTAATGAGGTAAGACAACTTCTCACTTACTCCAGAATGAAGAATCGTGGACTGGAAATATGAACCAGAAGAACTGCAGCAATCTCTACAGTTACCACCCAAACAAAAATGATGAAACTAGTTCGTAATGAGGTAAGACGACTTCTCACTTACCCCAGAATGAAGAATCGTGGACAAGAAACTGGAAAAAGAAGCCACGGAAAAGGAAGCCACCCAGGAGCCCAGTTCCAACACCATGATATAGCCCACAACTGAATAATGATGGGTTTGAAAGACCAAGAAATATCATCACAAAAAAGAATAACCATATATATGATGGCATGAAAGCAAATGAAAAAAAGATTGTTCTGTTAGTTACCTGTAGCAGCCTTAGATGAAATAAAACACATGTTGGATGCTATAATCATTTAGCTGGAAGAAGTTTAAACCTGAAAGTCAAATATATCAATTAAATCATCAGTGGTTTGATTAACTTCATGAAAGAGAATTATAGAACGGTCCTCATTTGATTAGTCAGGCAATTTTACCTATGACGGATCTAAAAATCACAAAGCGTAACATGTAGACTGAAGATATTGCAAGAAAATATGCATACGATATCATCCAATAAGGTCCATCACCAAATTTTCATCATAATTCTTAGTCTGTGTTGTTTCTCATAAACCAATAATAATAACACGACCTGCAAGGAAGATAATAAGAATTCAATCCATACCTGTATCTTGTACAACAAGTTTAAATTCTTGAGATTGATGTGGAAAATATAGAAAATATGGAAACAGAAAAGGCAAACAAGATGAAGGGAATATAGAAGAAACGTATTATCTACTGAACGATTTTGAAGATGCAGTTACTTGATGCATGTAACTGAAAAATGCATGAACATTTTTTGAAGTGAATGAAATGAAAAGGGCACTGTAAGCTGTAAGCCTACTGGAAGAATAGGGAAAATACATCTAAAAAGTTAAAACTGATGCTGCATTTTTTGGGGAATTAAATTTAATGGTAAACTTATAGGAACAGTTGAACGATAACCCATCTAAAAAACAGCGTCCCAAGGAGAGAAGATAAATCAAGCCTGGGATTGTTTAATGCTTTGGCATTTCTTTGACAAACTCGAAAAGCATTCTTGTAACTTGCCCGAGCAGAAATTCGAGATAGGCATTTGATACATGTTCAGGCATTTGATACATGTTCAGTGAGATTGTCATGTGCTGAAGTTATAAGTTGACTATGTGAGGCATTGAACAATAAAGTTTTAGAAAAAAAAATCCAGTTTGTGATAAAAAAAAATAATAATAATAATATGAAAACTTAAATATCCTTGAAATTTATGTTAAAAGGTAGAGAGAGAGACGGGAAAAAGAGTAAACTTTGAATCACAACGATAATATGCAAAATAACTCTCACTGAAATCAGGATCTAGAGAAATGCTATTCACGTTTTAAACAGCGTCACAGTATAAGACTATTGGTTAGTGATTGTGCCAAAGTAGTATACAGATGATGACTTGAATATGAATACATAATATCTGTTGCTTGCATCAAATGATGAAAATTTGTTTGTTTCCTCATCAGGTAAATAAATGACTCCGATTTTGAAAGATTTAACTGACAGCAGTTATTATAGAAAACAATTTACGAATTGAGCATAGCGTCAGCATATTGAAGCAGCAAGATGAGTAAGGATTTAGGTACCAAATTCACCAAACAAGGCACTCATCTCGTGTCAAGGCAATAGGCAGATTGCCTGTGTCATTCTTATATGTAGACTTGTACCATACAGTAACATTGAGTAGATTCTCATTTGAATTCATCAAATCATAGGCTGCAAAACCAAACAAACAATGAATTAGATAGATGATTCACACTAAAACAGCCTTTATTGCACAACCATATTCTTGTACCTGCTACAATCTCATTAATCCGCCCTCCTGAATTCCCTCTACTGTAACCATTGTGTAGCTTACATCTGAATGTTACACAAACATAAGTTATAGTAATACTAAATGACTTAAGAGAGAATTCAAACTTTTATATAAAAATTCAAACATAATGATCATAAGCAGTCTTCTCATTAAATGTAAATATACCTTGCTGTAATGAAACATAACCTAACCAGAGGAGAATAGCAAATTTCTTAAATTTGATGTGCATAGAGGTTGAAGAATATCAATCTCATTGAAGAAAAAAGCTTCGTAAATAAAGTTGATATAAAGAGTCATTGTTTCTGAACCATGAAACATAGAATTTTATTTGCAAATTATTATCATAGACAAAACTAGTGAACCATATGCAGTTTAAGTTATGAAGTGCACACCATCATCCCCATCACAGAATTAAAAGAAAAGGAAAAATGTAAAGAAGACAACGTGGAAAAAGAAACGTGACTAACCCAAGCATCATCCGCTAAGTTGTGTAATACATCTGAAGCATTAGTATTTAATGGTGTTCAAAACGAGTTTGCAGCCACACCTATCAAATTTCAGGATCAAAATCAAGACATCCCATCATGCTATATATACAACTAAAGAGAGATAGAAAGAGAGAAGGTACCATACTTTGTCCAAATGTTCAGTTATTCCCTCTAAAAAGCACAGTTACCAGAGGAACATTTTCTCCAGCATGACTCATTCAGGCAAGCCCCAATATGGCATGACATCTGTTCTCACTGCACGGTACTGCATGTAGTAATTGGGGCCATTGTGGGGAATGAGGGATGGGACAGGAGCCAATTTGGTCCAAATCTGAGTACTCAACGCCACACCTTCTTTCACATTGGCCATTCCCAGTATCTACACAAGTGCAGCCACGTCTGTTTAAGGGACTATGTAGTTTGGTGTTCACAATTGTTGGATGACAACAAGCAACAAACAGAGTATTATGTATCAAAAGGAAAAGAATGAAAGAATATAGCATTTAGGACTGTATCCACTCAAGTCAACATGAGAGCAGTGCTTATCACGATAACAGCTTTATTGTCTTTGCTTTTGGTAATTTTAAAAAGGTTGAACAAATCCCGAATGACCATCACTGAAAATTTTTTTTCCTGGGAAGAAAGAAGTGGCATGAATGTTTGAAGTTGAAATAATAGGTCATAACCACATAAAAATAGTGTTGCCGTCAGAGTGCCACCATGAAAGGATTTTCAAAGTTGAGATAAATTTATCTTTTTTAAAAAAGCAGCCTTCTTTTGGAACATAGACTTCCATTAGAATTTTCAAACTGGCAACAAAATAAAGGTAACTTGAAATGTGTTTCACAAGGATAACGAAATGAACCTGTAAAACCATCAGAACGCTTTATCAAATTTAGATGGATTGTAACATATAAATCCAGTAAAATTTGACCTAAAATAATATAAAACCCAACAAACCGATTAATCTTGACCATGAAGTGTATAAAACACGATAAACTAAAAAAACAAATTCAAAAACCATGAATATAATAAACTCAAAGGTGGGCCAAGAAGGTTTCCGTACTCACAAGATATGATAATGAAAGTAAGAGGGAACTCATCTAAGCAGGGAGTATAATGTTGGGCAAACAATCACAGAAGTTATTTCCTTTCTACTAAAAAATTATAAGATTCCAAAAAATATATACAACTCATGTCGTGCATACATGCAAACCACCTTAAATCTCCAAACCTTGATCCTGCACAGTGAAATAAAAGTTGGGAAAATGTTAGCTATGAGTTGCATTTACAATTTCTGACGACTCACCCCAAAAATGTTAGCTATGAGTTGCATTTACAATTTCTGACGACTCACCCCAAAACCTGAGAAACGTTTTCCAGCCGCTGCAGGGTGCGGTAACATTTTTGGGTACTCAGAAGCAGAAGCTATGTCTTCTGCAAATCTTTACTTCATTACTTGCCGTCAAATCTATAAATGAAACATGACAAGATAATTGAAATTCAAACTCAGACTCACTCGGTTACCAAACAAAATTATCTTACGTTCAAAAGGGGGGGAGAGTTGCCGTCTAAATTAGTGGATGTCCATGGAGATCGCTCATCCGAATTTAACGTGGACATGAGAAAGGAAAAAGTGAGTATTGGGATTAGGGTTTTGGAGACGGAAATGTAGAGGAATAGGCACTTTTTCTTTAGTAGAGTTGCAAGGGAGTAGCTTTAATTCGGAAGGGCTAGGCACGGAATTGAACAACTCTCAGAGGATCGGTAATTAAGCCTGAATGAGCGGCTGATGGCGGTTCGTGATTCCATCGCCAATCTGGTCTGGGCCTCGTGGATGTGGTTGCACCGGCAGTTTCAGGTCACTGATGGCTCGTCGGGAAATATGAGCTGACTGTCAGGCTAATTTCTTTCACGCGGAAAGCAGATATCAGGCGGGGGTTCACCGGGTGGTCTGTGGCGGAGTATAGCAGGGGCTTGCTCGGCAAACTCAGAGTGCTGACGGCATCGCGATGTTGCACCTAAAAGAATATGTCTCTCGCGCGGAGGTTGTCTCTCGAACGGCGGTCGCGAGGTGGGTCAGCTGCAAGATTAAGCCGGAAAATGATGCGCGGACCGTACGGCGAAGATCGTTCAGCGTAACTCACCTGAGAAGGTCGCTAGCTGGAAGACAGTGGAGACGCGGAGGAGAAGTGAGACGAGAGAGAAGAATTAGGGTAGAAGGAATAGAGATGGGAAAAGTCAACTAGTTGCCCTTTTTTATTCTGATGATGATGATGATGATCTTTATTATGATGTGATTTCGGCAGTAAGCGGACATATACGAAAAATTTTCGATAAAGTTAAATTTTGGGATTGAAAGTATTTAGGGAAAGGCGGGTAAATTTGGAGCCAAAATTTGGAGCCAAAATTTGGGTGCCCTTTGATTTCGCTCCACAACACTTTTAAAATTTGGATGACTGCATCAAAACACAAATTGTACAACGTTTGGAAGATAGCGGATTGAAGATAAATTAGCGAATTAGATTTACAAGATCCATTCCTCAAATCCGCTATTGAGCTTGTTTGGTAAATAGTTTATTTTATAAGCTTTTTGGGCCCAAAACTCTAATTTAGAAAAAGCTCTTTCTTCCTCTCCTTTCAGTCGTTCGATGTAATTGACCTCTCCTTTTAGTCGAAACTCACTTTGTTCTCCTCCATTAATTTCAAAAAGACCACTAGGCATTTATCAACATAGAGAATTGTGTGGAAAGACTAAGAAGTAACGAAAGCTTTTTTGGATAGAGGATTCACAATCTACTATTTTAATTTGGAACTTATTAATTTGTATTATTTATTTTACAATTTACATTGGTTTATGGTGCTAATAAATAATAATATGTCATCCATATGATTAATTTATCTAGAAAAATGTAAAATTTATAACTTCTTAATCAAATGCTAGTAAATTTAAAAAAAATATATATATATTTATAAATTATCAACTAAAGAATATTAAATGTTATAATATATTATTATTAAAAGAATACACCCTAAATAATAAAAATGTCCTTGTTGGTAATTTGCAATGTCAAACAGATATAAGCTTTCAGATATTTACCAAACACTTATTTAAAAACCGCTAATACAATTCGCTGGTCAAATCAGCTAATATAATCCGCTATACGTTATCCGCTAATACAATCCGCTATCTGTTATTCGCTATCCGCTGATCGCCAAACAAGATCAATACTATGCTATACATAAAATATTTTTTTAATAGTGACATTGTCAAATTTTAACAAAATATATTATAATATTTTATGGTATCATAATTCTGGTTATATCCATTCTTTATGGATTTTTTCTTTTTTTTTTTTAATTTCTTTGTATACCTTGTTATACGCCCTTTTCCGTCATTTTTCTTCTATTTAAAAATTTAGTTTTCATAAATAAAAAATCATAATATACATTAAATAATGTGTGTCATGTGGTAAAATAAATTTTGTTTGAACATTTCAACCATTATTTATTGCCCCGTTTGGTAGATAGCGGATTGAAAATAAATTAGCTGATTGAACTTAAATGAGAGGTTTGACCCATCAAATAGCATGTTTGGTGATAGCTTATTTGATAAGTTTTTTGAGCCAAATACTCTAATTTAGAAAAAGTTCATTAGAGCAGCGTTTTGGGAATAGAGAATTCACAAAAAAACTCATTTACTTAGAACTTTTTAATTTATATTATTTATTTTACAATCTACAATCTACATTGGTTTATGATGCTAATAAATAATGATATGTCATCCATATAATTAATTTATCTAGAAAAATATAAAATTCATAACCTCTTCATCGAGTGTTGGTAAATTAAAAAAATATACATATATATAAATTACCAACTAAAGAATATTAAATGATTTAATATATTATTCTTAAAAAAAATACACTGTAAATAATAAAATGTCCTTATTGGTCATGTTGCAATGCGAAACAGCTATAAGCTTTCAGCTATTTGTCAAACACTCATTTAAAAATCTAATGCAATCCGCTGATCAAATCAGCTAATATAATTCGCTATCCACTATCCGCTGATACAATCCGTTATTCGTTGATCGCCAAACAAGGGTTTTTTCTTTTTATTTTTTCAAAATGATATATTTCATTATTAGAATTCATAATTACAACTGGCCCACTAGCCGGAAAAGGGAGGCCTACCCAAAAGGTAGCCTAGATACACAAACACAACACAACAAAACACACAAGACTCTCCGACGGAAGAATAAAAAGCTCCCCAACGGAAGAATAAACAACTCCCCAATGGAAGAATAGACACTCCAAAACGGAGAAAAAAATACAAACGCACACTTACGACACAACACAAACCAAACACCAAATAATAAAAAACACAAAGCAACCAAAAAAGCCCTTCCCACAACAGTTGAACCAAGCCGAAAACAAAACCGACATCGACACCACGAGCAGCCACCCACAAAGACAGAAAATCGGTCCATGTCACGAAGCCAGAAACTGTAGAATAAATGCCTAACTAGAATCGAGACAATAAACCTTGCCCCGCCCAGGTAAACAACCCGAGACCCGCAACCGGAGATCAACAACAAGCTCCACCATTCTAGCTCCGACAACCCAGGACCAGGCAACGAGACACGACCCGAAATCTACTATTGCAACCAAAAGCCCCAAAAGCAGAAAAAATCATAGAAAGAAGGAGAGCGGAACAGCCCGATCTCATCCCGACCACCTCACAAGAGACGATCGAAGCCACAACCCTTAATCTCAGACTCGCCTGAAACTCACCGTCGGGGAACCGCCGGCCAAGACCCTCCATGGCGACCTAATAAGAAGCGAGAACCTGGTTGGTCGAATCCGTCGATTCACCCGGGAAGAGGGAGCCGCAGTCCAACGAGCCTTCAATTGCCGGCCGCACAGTCCAGGGGTGACCGCCGCCGAGATGGCCCGGCGAGGCCCTACTGGGGAAGGCGAGGATCCCGGCGATGAGAGAATTTTGGTAGATTGGGGTTTTCTTTTTTTCCTTTCGATGAGAGAGAGATGGGATAACAGTTGGAATCAAACAACAACGGTTTTTTCGTCATTGATTTTTTTTGTGTACCTTAGTACACGTTCTTCCATTTCAAAATTTAATTTTAACCATTAAAATTTGTAATATAGATTAAATAATGGTGTTTTGTGTCAAAAGTATTTTTTTTTTTTTGAGTCTTTTTAACCATTATTATGAATTCTTTCATTTTCAAATTTTTTCGTGTACTTTTTCGTGTACCTAAGTACATGACCTTTCAATCAATTTTATTATGTTTCAAAGTTTAATTTTCACCATCAAAATCATGTGTCAAAAATATTTGTTTTAGACTTTTAAAAAATTATTAATGAGTTTTTTCTTTTTTCAAAATTTTTACGTAATAAACACCCTTCCCGTCGTTTTTCTTCCATTTTAGAATTTAATTTTGACCATCAAAATTTGTAATATAAATTAAATAATGGTGTACGGCAGCAAAAGAAATTTTGTTTTAGCCTTTTAACTATTATGTAAGAGTTTTGGCATTTTTGAATTTTTTCGTGTACCTTATTACACGCATTTTAGTTGTTTTTCTTCCATTTAAAAATTTAATTTTTACCATAAAAGTTTGTAATATATACTTGACATTCCGCTATCTACTCCAAAAGAGGACGATTGAAAAGCGGGGTCAAACTTAGGAACCTCTTTTTGGGCGGTTTTCAATTTTCTTGGCTTCTTCACCCAGAGTTTCCGTCTATGATACGTGATAAGTGGCAACCCGCTAGCGTACTATTGCAGTCGTTTTTTAATCATTATTTAGGAGTTTTTCAATCATTATTTATGAGTTTTTTTTATCATTGTTTATGAGTTTTTCGTTTTTTTTTCGTGTATCTTGGTACACATCCTTTCAGTTGTTTTTCTTCCGTTTCAAAATTTAATTCACTATAAAAGTTTGAAAATCCATTAAATAAGGATGTGATGTGGTATAAGACATTTTGTTTGAGAATTTTTAACTATTATTTATTCGTATTTGATTTTTTTTGTGTATCTTAGTACACGTTGTAGTTGTTGGGTTCGTCTGTACCTTACGAGCTATATGCAGCAAAATTTAAAAATTTTTAAAACATGTATTTAACAATTAAATACATATCTCGTACATACATATGGCGAATTAACAGATCGTCATCTTTAAAAACATGTAATAATACAAATTTTTATTTGTTTGATAGTTAATACAATATTTACCGTTAATCTTGAACTCCTTCAAAATCGTAGATGGATTGAGGAAATCGGTTTCCGGATTGGTAACGTCACTTCACTTCTTGTGCTTGTGGTTACTCGCTTTAGGAATCTACGAGTCTTCCCTCTAAATGTATCCACCTTTCGAAATCGGGTTCCGACGATAGCTTCTTCGCTAGTAGAAACTTCTCGGTTTTTTAATAGTATAGAATATATATATTTTATAAGGAAATATTTCAAAAACTTTTCTTGATATTACACTCAACTCTTTGAATGTGTTTCTCTCTTGGAAGAAATTTGGAAAAATGACTTAGCAAATTTTATGTAAACTCTTTACACATATTTATACTAAACTTTTTAGTATAAAATAATCAATATTTAGTAATATTTAAATAAAATCAGATTTTATTTAAATATGATTTACTAACTATTGACTTTTATATAATAAACAATGTGGAGTGGTTCTCAACCTCTCTTAACCACCATTTATTATAATCCTTAATTATTTTAATCTTTAATTATATTAAAGATAAAATAATAAAATATTAAAATAATAATTCTTGAAAACATTTTTCAAGACTTTACTATTTTAATCATTTCTTCCAATTTCTTTATTTAATAATCATATTATTATTTGGATTTGAAATTTAAAATCCAATTTTAAATTTCAACTATTAATTAGTAATTCCATTAATTACTAAATTAATATCCAAAATTCAATTAATCAATCCAATTGATTAATTTAATATATTCCATAAATTGATATCTAATCAAATTAGATTAATCAATTAATTCTAACTCTTTAGAATTACTATTTGAATTTTACCTTCATTCAAAAATTGGTGTGACCTTTTAGGTTCACAATTAATACTAGTAGTGGGTTTACAATTCTTTGTAATTTGAGTTAATCTTTATTAACTCTTATTCATGAATTAACCCTTTAATTCATGAACCCACATATCATGGGAACACCTAGCAAGTAGCATGAATCTAGTATTAAGTGAATAGCGAGTAAACCTATTTCGATTACAATTACATACATGTAAAATCCTTTCGACATCCAATTTCCCGATTAAATCTTGGGTATGATTTTAGTCGAAGCCCAAATTGATTTAATAACTATGATTCCATTTCAAGTTTAGTAATTCGTTTATGAATCTCTATTCATCCCGCCTTGGCCAAGGACTTTGAATTACTAACTATGAAACACATAGGAAATTCACTTATATTCATAAGTGTCGAATCCTTTGTTGGCCACTAACAAACTTCCATACATATTAACATAATACCCAAAATATCCCTTTATACGATTGTGCTAGCAACCAAAAGGATAAATCAAAGTAGAATGTAATATGCACAAAGTTACCATTGTGCCTCAAGTCTAAGGACCAATCATGTACTATTGTAACATGAAAATACTTATTCGACAAGACAAATCTTTCATTAAGTATTTTCATACGGTCATGTTCAGTGAACTTGTTCTCTAACAAGCACTCACATATATGTACTTGCGTCCCACGCTAATATTGATGGAATGCAACATTCTTGTCCAACAAGCATACATACTATGTGCAATTCTTTTATGAATTATTTGATATCCCATCTCGAAACATCCATCGAATTGGAACTTTATTTAAGATCACGGCTTTCAAGATATGTTCCATGATTACCATCTCTATGCGCAACCATATCTTATAACCATAAGTGATCTAGGGATTTTATCTTAAGTGCAATTATATGATAAATGCTTTCTTTTAAGATAAAGTAATGCCTGTTAATTAATATAATTCCAATAGATTGTATTTACAAGTAGAATACATCCAATCAAAATTGGAACGCTGGGTATACTACTCTAACAGTAGCGCCCCCGTTTGAATTATGGAGTTTACAGATATTTATTTAATTGGCATTATTATTTCATGTATCGATTAATTACTTATATTATATTTTGATTGAATAATAAAATATTATTAGTTCGTTTGATTTTATTTTATCGATCCCCGCGCGAATTTTCGATTTAATCGCGTAAGCCAAATTGATGTTTGTTTTAATTTGTTTTTCGAACCATTATAACACAAGCATCAAACCAATCGGTCCAGCCCCTTATAACGTGGCCTTCAACCCTTTTTAGCTCGAGAAAATCGGCCATTCTCCATGAACCAAACCCGTCCCAGCCTTTGTACATTTAATGGATATTTTGACTCCATTTGAATTCAAATTTTTGCTAAGTCCATGGGATAAGTTTTGACCAATTCTCCTTCCCTTTAGGCTCGGTCAAAAGGGCGGATTTTATGCCTAAGAGATAAATTATATATGGTAGTTTGGTTATCAATTTGACATTGTTGGGAAAAATACGCTGAATTTTTTATGAAGTTGGATCTATAAAAGTCAAATAAAAAGTGAAAAATTGGACACACCAAATTGATAACAGAGTTCGGTCAATAATGCCTACGTCTTCGGATTACTGCAAATATATTATTAGGAGAAAAAAAATACACTCGTGCACTGACAAACTCACTCGCAACTCAAATACACACAGGAGCTAAATTCTTGTTTTTTGCTCACACCCTTTTTCTCTTTCTTTTATCTCATTTTTCTTTGAACTTTGGTGTTGTATTTTGGTTGTGATTATCCATAAGAATCCCCCTCTATTTATAGAGGGGAAGTGCAACCTTTTTCAACAAAAGACTGCTACATTTTTCTTCATTTGTTGCTGTCAAAAGAAAGGGGATGCTGCCTTTTGGTGGCTAACATATATGATCATATCCTCTTGCCTTAATATCGATTAAACACCCTCAATCCCTCAATTATCCGGATTTCTCTCCATCAGACTCTCTTTCCATCTCCACACGCAAGCCCTTCACACAAATCAGAATAATCCATCGTTGAACCCATTGCCTTCCATCACCATTGCACATGGGCTGCTGCTCCCCACCGCGTCTTCCTCTCCCGCGCGCAAGACCACCGCGACGTCAATCCCTCAACACTCGATCGGTCCAGACGTTGTTCGACCTAGCCCTCTCCACCCACGACCATTGAGCAATCATCATTTTGTTGTCCGTTGTCTCCGATCACGCGCTCCCGCCAAGCAACGCCGCCGAGCCCGTGCACGCGCGTCCAGCAGTCCATTTAGCCTCCCTTTAATCACCTCGTGTGATTTTCCTTTGGTGTACGTTAATGGGTGGCTGAATCCTACTCCAATATATGTGATTTGATTGGATTCATGTTGATTTCTTGTGAATTGGTGGGTAATGCTTTGAATTAATTTGTTTCAATAACAAATATTTTATAACAAATAGAATGAGATTTTTTATCTAAGATTTCTATTTTTCTTTTTCTATTTTGCAAGAATTTTACGGGTTAAAACATTAGTTAGCTATCGAGCAATGTGCAAAATATAAATTCTTGAAAAAGTTATAAGATTAAGATAATCAGTAATTTTATAAGTATATATAAGCAATTTATATACAAACATCATATTTAAAATCCAGATAGTGATACTATTTTATAAACTTATAAATAGTAAGATTATAAATTAAATAGTCAAAACCTGTAAAAATAAATTACAACAGATATTCAAAAAAAATTTATATTATTATTGACTTGATATACTGAGTCAGATATAATTACCATCTTGTCTTAAATAAATTAACATTATTTTAATAATAAAATATTAGTTTATTGCATATTCCGTGCATCGCACGGGTATCAACACTAGTAAATAAAATAATTAAATAAAATTCTGGATAGAAATAGCAATACATTAGTTACGTTGACTTTTCAACCTACTAAATTTGGTAAATATGATATCTTATTATATAAGTATAGATCATTATTGATATATCACAATACTTGTTTTGATTTAAATTAAATGTGTATGATTGATAGATTTATATGCATCTTTCATTATTTGATTTTATAATTTGTTAAATTTGTTAATCTTTAGAATCTCTAAATTTTTTACCTTGTGAATCTTCAATTTCCGTGGTTTATCTCATTAAATTTGAATCCTAAAGAAAAAAGTGTTTTAATCAAATAATTCATATATTTGTTTGTCTCATTTTTGTTGCATTTTTCGTGTTTATTTTATCTTTCTTTTTCTCTCATTTGAGGTCTTCTCTTTAGTTTTTAGTCCGTTTTGTGTTTAATTATGTGTTTTCCTTCATTTTTAGTCTGTTGGTATCTTTAGTTTTCATAAAAAAAGCATAAAAATGAAAAGCAATAAAAGCATAAACAAAAAAGATGTCAGGCTCAACTCAAAAACCCTTGTAGGAAAAGAAAAATGAAATAAATAAAAAACAGGAACATGAATGGAATTGGGTTGTGCAACAACTCAAGAACACAGAAATTTGGAAGTTGTCACTTGCATCTCTGCAGGTTCTCAGGCGCAATGATATTAGTTAGTCAATAAGGAAAAGGATTATAGACACACAAGACAGTCTCACTTGCATCTAATGACCATCCTTGGACTGGACGACTAACTCGATATCTTTAAATGGCACCTTAAAGTCTGTATTCACACATGAGCACTCCATAAAAATGCAAATAAACAAACAGTGTGCTCGTAATTCACATAACTCATCAATATTACCCGAACCAACAGCCAATGTAGGCTGAGCCAAAAGTAAGGCACCCGCACTTGAAGATCCACAGTAGCTCAGAGAGCTAAAACTCATAATGTAGGCTAAATTCAACACATGGAAAACTGAATCAAGCGAGAAATCAAAATGCGATAGCAAAAAAAAAAACCATAGATTATCTGCAATGGTTACGTACCTCAAGGGTGCAAATTTTGCAGCGGGGTAAAGGCTCATGCAAAGTAAACTACTGTGAGCTCGAACACTGCTCTGAAGGCTACCGACGGCGACCTGATGCGTACTGATTCCTAATTCAGGCGCAAAACTTTTAGATAAGTCGTACTTATGTCGAGCTTATACTCCGCCCACTTGCGATTAGATGGAGAGTCTACAACCATGATTCCCGTAAGACCCATACCAGATCGATAGAAATGGAAAAAATACAGATATATTGGTTCAATTAAACAAAAATTAGATATAACTAAATTAATACGGTCAGCGAGCTTACCAGCCACTGACAGTCTCTACCTGCGGGTTGTTACCAACTGCGAGATATGGACGTCGCACGCAGCGCCGACACGCTCATCGCCGAAGTTGCTAGTTGCTCTTTGTAGCTGGGCTGCCATAGATCGGAGGTATAAGAGTCAGCCGTACAGAGTTTTGGTCAGCCATCCATCAGCCGCCGTGTATTGAAATATGGTGAAAAAATTGGGGTAAATCAGTTGGGAGAAAAAAAATGAAAGAAGAAAAGAGAGATTGAGGACAAATTTGAGGGGAGAAGAGAATACCACGAGTTAGGGTTCAAGGACAATGAACACGATCTGGGGCAGGGTTACTGTTCCTTTGCCTGTGATCCCTTGTTTTTTCGACCGGCTTGTCTTTCTCATTTTAGCCTTATTTCTCTCTCTCTCTCTCTCTCTCTCTCTCTCTCTCTCTCTCTCTCTCTCTCTCTCTCTCTCTTTCTCTCTCTCTCTCTCTCTACCATCATTTTCGGCGTGCTTCTGGAGGTAGAGCTTTACAGCTAATGGCGTGTGGCGAAAGATGACGCCTCATACTTGCTGCCAGAGGAACCGACGGCTAATTGGGCTATTTTTCTTTGAGATCTTTTAAAAATTCATCGATGATTTCAGAGAACACATATAAATTTTTTAGACGAACCGGGTAAAAATGAGCAGAATTTTGATTGGGTTGTGTGTTTTAACAAAAGAGAGAAGAGGGTTGAAAAGGTCAAAATGAGTACGGAAAAGCTGTATTTTGGGTTGCTTTTTTTTACTCTGGCCGTCGTGAAAGACAAAAAACCAGGAATGTCGCGTGTTTGATTTTCGTGGCTTGCTGCACAATTAAAAAAAAAAAAAAATTAGGGGTATTTCAGTGACTTCAAAACATGTCATGTGCAACTGTACAAACTTCTCAACACGTGTCACGATATGAGGACCGTAAAAATTGACACATGTCACCATTTGAAGTTCTCTAACTTCTTCATATATATATATATATACTAGATTTGATTCGGCTGTGCACGCACAGCCGGCCCTAGTCCAGTCTATAATTATTATTATATAATTGTGAAAATTTTAAAACATAGTTACCCACATTTTATGGCATTTATAAATTTGCGTTCAAATAATTTGACATTAATCTATAAGAAATCAATTTGAAATCAAATTATTAAGTTTGTTATGACATAATATTTTTTTCCATTTTATGGTAAGAGAACGACATTTTCAGAGGTATGGGGGATGAGCAACTCAATTAGGTTTGTAATTCGGAATGAGAAGCTCAAAAATTGAAAGAGGAGCTCGGCAAATGGGCGAGAAGCTCGTGAAATTCGGGCATTTAGGGTTTAATTTGGGGAAGAAATAATATGGCTCCTTAAATGAATATTTGTGTGTGTGACAGTGTGGCATTCTCGTCAGCGACGTCTGAGGACACGTGAGATTATCTGCCCGGACACGTGGGGCCCATGATTTTTGTTAGGTGATTAGGTATGTTATGAATTATTATTACTGATTTACCCTTAATGAGTGTGAAAGATTGGTATTCTTTTAGTCGTTAGATTATTCGATCTAATGACTCTGATGTATTCTTATTTCTTTCATTGAGAACTATTCTCACCTGAGCGCGACCCTATATACAATATCCAGTCGTTAAATTTAGTATTCTCTTGATAAAATTTGTCCAACACTTAAATTATAATTTTCATTGTCTTAAAATTGTTGAAACGAAGGTTTGCATTTTTATAAGGGATGGAATCTCGAAGACATTGCATGCTTAATCCTTATGACCACTTGAAGTACAATTACGCATATTAGTGTTATTTTGGATGTCTGTGTCACTTGGCTTTCAGATGTATCGAATCATGGAAAAATCCTTAATTATTACATGTATCAAACTGCAAAAAGAAGGATAACTCAATTAGCTCGCCCAATGCAGGACACCAATCATATACGTCCAAGAAATATATTTTTTATTTTTTATTTCCCTTTTTCTGTGTATGTGTGTGTGCGTGTTGTCGCGCTTGGTCTAGCACGCTTCTAACTCATTCTCCACTTTATTCAGTGAAACCATTGTGCAATAAAGCACTCATTTTATTCAGTACAATCTTCAAAACTCATCACTCACACAAAAATGTTACTTGGATTTTTGTAGTGTTTTTGTGTATTACCCTATTGGGGTCGGTTCTAGACGATCTTTTGACCTGTCCTCCTATTTTTTTCAGTTGTTGGCTGCTTGTATTCAGTTGATGGATGCTCTTTGCACATTTGTGCATTTTATATAATATCTTTATCGTTCCAAAAAAAAAGACCCTATTATCATTCACATTTGTGCGTCACTATGAAAAATTATCATTCCTTTTTCTCCACCACAGGAAAGCACAAAATTTAAAAAGTATACACGATCTTCACAAATACTAAGTAAACAATCCATTGTCATATCACAACCAATCATGTTTATCACAATAGTTATGTAATCACTGATCAGACCTTCAAAAATTCATTCACAACTCTCACATAATAACTCCACAATTCACACTTAGTACTCACACATCAAGCAGCAGTTCACATAAAAAAGGTAAGACCGGTCAATTGTATCAGTCGGCTCACTACCCACTCACTTTTAACAAAGAAAGAAAACTTTCAACAATTTGCAGCAGGCCCAACAAGAATGTTAATTGTACAACACCGTTTGTTAAGACATTTCTGGATTTTTCATGCCAAAGCAGGACAAATGCCACATCAAACAACATAAATGGAAGTGGGCAAGAATAAATTCAACAAGAATGACATATGTACAGAACGATGTGCTCAGCTGATTTGCATTTTTTTAAGGAAAAAACAGGACAGAGACCACAAAAAACAACACAGATGGTGATGGCCATTGAAAAATCAACAATAATATCACCCGCACAGCACTTTGGCTCAACTGTTTTTGGATTTATCAGGCAAAAACAGTACAAACACCACATCAAACAACTGGCGGGCATGGAAATATTACCTAATTTCTGGGTTTGGCTACTTGAACTGGGTCTTTCTTATGGGTTTCCATTTGGACCTTCGCAGTTTCACCTTCGGCAGCAAAGGTCACGAATTTTGGAACCTGGCGGATACGTAAGTTGACACTGTTCCTCTTACATATTCACTTTTAAGTTCTACCATCTTATTCAACTATTAGAAATCCGCACCCAACACCAACTTTTGCTGCCAATAAGTTGATTTACGTCTTCAGTTTCAGGCCATCCCACAACTTTTAGATTCACCCTTTAACATTACAACACCTTTCCCAGCAAGCGTTTTTGAAGGTTGTCGTGAAATTTTTGACATATCCTTTGGAGAAAGTCACTTATGATTTCCAAGTTCACCGTTTTCATTTTCCAACTTTGCGCACATGGGAAATTTATGTGGTGTTTTATATTTTTACTAAATAAATATTGTCGATCGTTTATGGTTGTTTAATGGAAAAGTCAAGCTCATTAACCCTACGGTATAGCCAAGCCGATGCTTTGACCCTGCATTTATTATTAGAGATAAACTCAATGTGACAGTAGACTCGTAAAGTCAAAATAAACGGGAAGAATTGGTGAATTCGATTTACCAGCCAGGATGCACGACAAATCATCCCAGGGTTAAAAATCCCATGAATCCCTTTAGATTATATCAAATGGCTATCCAACATAGAATATATTAATTTCAGCCAATGTGTCGTCATCATCAAGTAAAAGATGCAACCACTAAATTATGATAACCTAGTGAGGAATGGTCGAAGTACCTTATCAGTTCCAGGAGAATTGCAACTACATGAGTAACCTTTTTGTCTATCTGGTTAGTGCAAACAACACCAAATTGTTTAGTTGTCTGCCACAGTGGATGCATGTGTGGATCGGCTACACCGACTCTGCTGAAAATAATACGGCATCCAGCAAGAATTTTCTGCCATTCAAAGCATGTGATGTAAATCCAACACCCTATCATTGGAATCATCTTGGGTGTAAATTCGATTTCCGTGCGAGTGATGTCTGTGTATCGCATTCCTGTATCTTCCTTCGGGCATTATTGAGCTCCGATTGGATCTTATCATGACACTATTTTCTAGAAAACACCTATAATAAAAACACTTGATCAATCAAAATTTACTGACAAAATGTTTATTTATACTCTTATGGTAGTATACTGAATTGTAATGTACCTTACCTCTGAGAATCTACTTTTGTATCGAGATCATGAATTTACTTCTTCAAAGCAGCTAGTTTGCTTTCCAGCCCAGCGTAGTTGTTCGTCTTGAGCTTCTTCATCTCCATTATAAGCCTCTTTTGTTCACTCTCATGGCCCTAAGTGCACAAGTAACATGAATAATGGGAACTCATTATTATATAAAATAATCATTAATTAATTCTGATGGTTTTGCTCGGTCTCTAGCATTTTGACCAATCATGCTAGCAAAATTCCGATAATCATTAAAAATATATTAAATAGTGAGCTGGTATTATGGTAAGTGTCTAAGATAATAAGATGTCTCCCCCCAGTCATTCAGTTATACATTTGAACAAAACATACCTTGAGGTTCTTAAAGCAACATGCATTTGATTTTTAATCATTTTTATCTTTTTCCCTAAATCCTTAAGTCTACGTTCTCTACACATTAGCAATTTTAAAATGCGTTTATACTCAATTATAAAAAATGTAATATAATTTAGAGACCATTTCATGCAGCCATCAGTCAACAATCACTATTAAATTCAAGTAACACTAAAAGCAAATAATAATATCACCGGGTTTCCAGATAACCAAAAATGAAAGAAAGACAAAAGGAATACAAGACTTCACATTCAACCCCCAGAGATAGAGTATCTTTATTTAGGTTACTAACTTTATTATGAAATAACAGAACTTGGCATAACCAGATTACTATGGCGACTACATGAAGAGAATTTTAGGATCATGGTCAAAAAAGGGCTTATGGCAAAAGAAGAAAAAAGGGAAATGAAAGGTAAAAGGAATATAAAACCAATTCATTGTGGTGCCTTTCTTCCAGCTCTCAAATTAAGAACTTTTGCGTGTCGAATTAAAACGTTGCTGCACATATATACAGAACAAAACTCATCACTTGTTAGCAAATAGATGACAGCAATGCATTGGTATTGGAAATGAAAACAATAGTTTTTATCTTCATTCCACGTAGTGCATAACAAATCATCACCAAAATACTGTTGGAGCACAAGCACCACAACAACTGCTACGTCATCTCTTGCACTACAACATACATATGATTATCAACTTTTTGTTTAGACTCCAAGTACACCAGCAAACGCAATTTATAGCACAATATAGTACATCTAAATCGTAACCACATTTTTGCAATTTTACAGCAAATAAATTACTCAGGCACTGAAGATTAAGTGAATATGTTGTTAACAAAAATGAAAACCAAAACAAAAAACTTTACCAAATAAATTCTAATAAAGATCAGCAAGGGATTCAAGAGCTCACTCGCTCCCGAGGTCTCCATTTGAAAACTAAACCACTCTCCGATGGCCCCGAGGCCATGCAGTCCTCGAAAGCATCATGTCAGTGCTCACACAACACAACAGTCTGAGGCAAGTATGCCATGCTTGTCGCATCGGTCATTGCCGCATAACTACTGCTGGCCGTCTCGGTTAAATCCTGAACACTACTACTATTAGCAATGTTACTGCTAGTGAAAACATTACTTTCATAAAAGCCAGAGGAAAAGAAATGAATGTACCTTAAGCCCAAGTAATTTGATGTGTGTAGCTTCTCCGGGAACAACACAGTCAGGCCCGGCAGCTTCAACGACAACCACTCCCTAGCCTACTCCCAACTGGATAACAATTACCATCCAAAATGTAGTTCAATCCTATAAATAACAAGACGAAGAGATACAATATTTAGTGACAACGACAAAGAGGAAAAATTGGTAAGTTCGTTTCAATATGCAAGAGGAGTTAAACAAATTTTAAACAAAAGGTAAAAAAAAAAAAAATCAAATTCGATTAACATGGGTACCACAATCTTAGAAGTGATCAGTGTCACACACTTTGTTCTGCAAAAAATCCATGGCACAAGTGAACACAATTGTAACACACACACACGGCCTAACACAGTAAACCCAAACCACAAAATCAAAAACCTTCATTGAAATTCTAAGCGTAAATTAAAAAAAAAAAAAAAAAGGTATTCTTTGTCGTAATAGACGCTTACTTGTGAAGATATCGTTGGCCAATAGGGGAAGGAAAGTAAGTCCATCTGGCTGGAGAATGAGAAAAATGTATCGATTCTGCGAGAAGCACAATCTCGCCTTGGACGGTTCAGTGTCGTAGAGCTTCTCAAGTATCCGGCGAAAGACGACGGCCGTATTCCTAATCCCCATCACGCCACTGAACTCTGCTAGAACCATCGCCCTCGGTTTTCAAGGGATTAATCGTGGCAATTAAATCAATTTTAAACATCTATAATGGCTGAAAGATTGAAGAAAATTGATCGGAGCATTCAAGAGATATTTGGGTGGACAGAGGATGAAGCTGCTTTGGGTTTTCTCTCTACTGTTTCTCAAATTTTCAGCGATGTAATTAATTAGGGTTGAAGAGGATGAAGTGACAGAGGTCAAAAGGTGATAGAAGTAGCCAGATTTCCCGGCAAGAAATTTCGCCAAACGTGGTGCTCACCCAACCAAGGACAACCCTCAAATCACCGTGTCAGCAGAATTTCCGTGGGGAAGACCAGTCTTCCAAAAGTACCACACTAATTTCACAGAACTCAGCGAGTGTAAATGAATTTCCGTCACACACATTGTTGGCTTAACTGTAAATAAAGGACCAAAGAAAGGGCTTTGTGCGGAAATTCCGTGTAAAGAGTACCAGTGGCACATCAGTAAAAAGACTTAAAGTTGAAGGTCTTTTTTGTCCGAAAATGACACGTGTCAGACCCAGAACAACCCCTTGTTGTTGCCTTATATGTATAATAAAGATAAACTAGTTGGACGGATGGCTGTGCACGCACAACCGGCTCTAATCCAGTCTATAATTATAACTAATATTTGTCAATAATACACATACCCATTTTCTTGGCAAGTATAAATGTAAAAAAAAAATACACACAACCGGTTCCAATTTAGTCTATAATCGACTTCAAATTTGTCGTTATTTGAAATAATCAATTGAAGTATAAAATTTGGATTTATATGAAATAATCAATTGAATTCATACTGATATAGTTGAAATGTAAGAAGTCAAGTGCAAATTTCAACTGGGCCAACTCGACAGAAAGAAGTTCAATGTTTTGTGCATGGCCCCGACTATTTTTGTCAGGTCTTCACCATAGCACATTGCTTGGTCCTTTGCGCCGCGTAACATCTCGACTACCTATGTTGCCTTCTGAACTTCCCGAGTGGCAATTAAAAGGGAGGTCGTATCCACTGACTGTCTGTTCCTCATGGTATCAAGCTTCCACTATTCCTCCTTTCTTGTGAGTTGCTTCGATGCTTGTCTGCTCCAGTCCATATCGACGAACTTCTCAATCTCAAAATTTTCTTTTGCATGCTTCTGGCCATTAGTCAGCTTCTCATTTGCTTCTTATAGTTGTACTTCTTTCATATCACTCACGGCCATTTCCTTTTCTTTCTCAATAGAATTTAGTTTTTCTTTGGCCTTCTTCTAATCTTTATAGGAAGATTTTATTTCAGCATGAAGATCTAATGGCTTCTGAATGCATGTCTGCATAGATATTTCTGTGATAAAATGGAAGAAAACACATTTTAGGACAATAGCATTTGACAGATGTATTTCGGAGAGAATAAAGCATAGTCAAAGCGACGATTTATATCACCAGTACTCTTATAACAACATTCAAATCCCAATTAACTAATGTAAATGAAAATCAAATCCCCGACCTATACATTTATAGGAAAACGACATACATATAAAAGTTTGTCCAAAATACAAAAAATATAAATCATCCCTAATACAATTTTAATTATAGTTCCCCACCATTTTGCATCTTCTGACCATTATAAATATATATATATATATATATATATATATATATATATCCACTGGTTCAACCTACCTAGGAAAGATACATATCCATTGGCAAGTATTACATGTGACAATGCACATTCTCTTGGAAATAAACCATATATATAATATGACACACTTTGCTACATGTAAAGACAATGTAGTGTTATTGATATTACACAAAAAGAGTCTAGTAAAAGTGTACAACCTGAATATTAACTATAACAAAATGAGAAATACAAACAATTAATAGAAGCCCCACAAAAAGGTGTTGTCTAGTAAAATAAGCCAAACTTTACATAATCATTTCATTAGATTATTTTCTATCATGTAATGGTTTTATTTGACTATATAGAAGAAGGTTATATTTTCATAATGGTATATTGATATCCACTTGTCATTTTCAACTACTTAACAAATATAACTTAAAGATTCAAAATAAGCATAACTTATTTTTTCTTTTCCGATAGTTATGAATGGCATCATAGGCATTTTTTAAGGGGTTCAAATCTTTTTATGAAGTATCCCCTTTGTATGTTTGACAAATGATGCCTTGCTTGCAGTCATGTAACTCATAACAGGTTTTCACTTTTTATAGCCCCAAGATAAAGCCTAAATAAATAGTATTATAAGCACACATCAGTATCAAAGATACTTGCTTGAAACAACCCAAATATCGGATCAAGAAAACAATACTCATTTCTTTCCCAACAAGAATTTCTTTCTACATGAAATGTAGCAAAATAACCCATTTTTTCTCAGTAAACGCAGTCAGTTGACCTCATTTTAGTGGTCGCATGAAAAATTTACAAAGACAACACAGAACCTCACAGTTATACATACCATTAATCTGATGAATCTCATTCAAGACAATATACATTTAGCAGCAACCATAGATGAAAATTACCAGAATATCCTTCCGTTTTGGCAGGGAGACGTTGGTACCGTGTAATTTCCTCTCTCGAAAATGCGCTTCTTTCCCCATCAGCCCATCCACCTCCACACCTACACACCAAATTTCTACTAAATGATAACCTGAAAATTATACAACCAAAACCAAGTACAGACACCCAATGCACAAGAAATCAACAATTGTACCTTATGCTTTCACGCATTGTGCATAGTGCATATGTGTGTAGTACGTTAAGGTACTCTACCTGTGGTCAGGATTGAAGTAGCAAGAAACAGAGATGGGAACGTCGTGCTTGATGTTGCACGACAGCTGATGCACCTTCCCCGTGAGGCCTACTAACGTCGTCCTATCTCGACTCAGATCGATGGTGGTCTGCGCAGCTGAGCCTGAGAACATGAAAATATTTGTTACCCTTCCGACACGCAGATTATCGACATCAGCCGCTAGTCAGTGGCGGCAGCGTCCATGAAAGATGCAGGTAGGTCGGTACCCCAATGAATGTCAAGCACCAGCTGGTAGACATGTTGGGCCCCATCGAGCTGTATGGCATGAATTCGGGCCTCAGCAAGGTACTGGCACGTTTCTCCCACCTGAGGATCGCTGTCCCCCAAGGGCATGCCTCTGGATCTCGAGACCGGCTGGGTAGGATGAGATTGAGTGCCCCAGCTGGCCCAACATGGAGTAGGTGTGTCTCCTAGCCACATGTGGCCCGCGAACTTGGCCATGGCGTGGTCTGGGCCACCCTCGATACTGGGTATCTCCATCGAGCGCTGGAGGATGGGAATGGCCTCCGCGCTGGCAAAGGGCGCAGTGTATGGTGGCTGACATGTGCAAATGAAGCACCAGATTTTTGAAAACATAAATCATAAGCAAGTATGAAGATGTAATTAGTAAACCATGGATCCATACCCAAGCACACAAAGATTTTCTAATTTGCCCAAACCTTAGCATATTGAAACCTTAAAAAGAGCTTTGAATCACCTTGATGGGACCGAGCCCTTGATCAAAGCTGAAGCCGACCGAGTACCACAGTTTTAGGAGCCAGGGGCTTGGCATTAGACGGCTGTGGATGGGACGCTCCAAGACGATGCGCGGCGAGGAGGAAGAGAAAGAACAACAACCTGTGAATTGTGAACTCTGTGAGGCGGCGTCGGCGTCGGCCCTAGCCGGTGAGTGGAGATAGATAAGTGGAGAGAGAGAGAGAGAGAGAGAGAGAGGAATTTGTAGGTCTGCATCAAATTAAAATAGAAAAAAAATATGGGTCAAACCATAAACTAAAACAAATCAATTTATAAAACTAATCATGTTTTAAGGTTCCAAAAATTGATTTGTACTCACCCAAAAATCCTGACCAGCCTCTCTGTAACCATCTTCCTTCTCGGGCCAACGGTCTTCTCTGTTTCGATCCACACATTTCAATTAGTCATTTTCTGAGAATAAAATTTGTACCACCCAAACCAAGAGTGCAAACTCTCAACATGAAATTAAATATAGAATATTGTAAAAGTATTAAAATTATTTAAAAAAATTAATCCAAAGAAATCCTAACGCATCAACACGAATAATTTTTCGCTAAATTGTAAAAGTATTAAAACCAAAATACATATAAACTCACCTTAAAATTAAAATTGATATTCCGGCGAAGAGACTTAAGATTCTGTTAAAGAGAATCGAGATTCTGACGATTATAGTATTTACCCTTGCTGCAAAAACTCCCGACGAACTCCTTCGACCTGCCTCAATTTTGACCCGTCGTCGATGTAGCCGACTTCCGACAACCAACCGGAAAGCGGGCGCCAACCGTCGTTTGACTGTGTCACCGTTGTATAGACACTTGAGGCCGTGAGGGTTTGTTGTCCATTGATTTTCTGTGCCTCGCATTTGCAATATTAAAAATAAACTATGAACTGAGAAGAGTAGAGGGCGACCAGAGAAAAATCTACTGTCACGCACATGCATACACGGAAGAACATACAAAGACCTCAAAAATTGTGTTCACCATTGTACTAAACATAATGCGTTTTTTGTTCCGGTTGATTTATTGTTTGTTTGGTCTCGCGTTTTTGCGTTTATTTGTCTTGAAATACATGTACGGCTGGTGTGTTTGTTTGTTTTGATAGTTCTCTTTTT
>CACSLK010003174.1:30115-51566 GCA_902706635.1 Striga hermonthica
ACAAGTGTAATATCCACTAAAGCAAAGCTTAAGTATATAACACCAACAGGAATACCTTCACTCCGTGCTCCCCGATGCCGACAAGGCTCGCGTCGAGGGGAACGAGTACGAGCGCTCTTGCTACGCTACCCAATGTCTGGTTCGGGTACGTGCTTTGTTCTTAAGTGTTTATGTCTTGCGTATTTCTTTCTGCATTTCATGATTAGTTCCTTTGTGTAGTTTTTGGCGGCCGCTCTCCCTGGCCTCAAGGCCGGCACTCGACCCTCCACTTCCTCCAGTGAGGCCCTCGAGGACAAGTGCGAGGCGCAGCTTAGGGAGATTGCCCAACTAAAGAAAGAGATGGAGGATTCCAAAGCCCTGGTCGATAAGTTGAGAGCCGACAAGGCCGTTGCCCTACACGAGAAAGAGAAGCTTCAGGCCGATCTCGAGAAGGCTCAGGAGGCGAACATGTACGAAGTGGACATCGGCATCGTTGAGGGCCGGAAGTCATTCTTGAGGACTGGCATAGGTGCTGCCTTTGTTCGTGAATATCGCAAGGAAGTCGTCAAGGCTTTCTGCAATTCTCCTGAGTTCCTCGACAAGCTCTGCCTCGCCTCCGTTCAATATTTCGACTATGCCTTCGACGCTTGGGAGGCTGTGGTGGCGGGTTCTGAGTTTGCTGGGAAACTCGACCAGGAGGCCCTGAAGCGTACACTTCCTGACCCTGACGGTTATGAGGGAGATCCGTCTCTTCCGGACGACTACCCCTGGTGGACGGGTCTCGAGGCGAAAGTTGTTCGGGAGGCTAAGCTCACTTATCAACTTGATGCTCCCCTGCCTTCTCCCGTCCATCCTGTCGGGCCGAGTGATGGTGATCAGGTCGTGACCATTCTCGAGGAGAGCGACGAAGATGTCATAACTTAGTTATATTTTCGAGGCTTATTGCCTTCAATTTGTCGTTTTATTTTTGTTCTGATCGACCTAATTTTTCAAATTGTAAAGGTTGAGACGACTCTTGTAATGAATCTTTTTTTTTTTTAAATATTACTCTTTATTTTATCTTTGACTTAAGTTGTTACGCTCCTGCAACATTGTTGTTCATACATTCCTCGAGTTTTTACTTGCAACTTCGTGATTGTAGATTTATCGACATTTCTTTTTCTCACACATTTTGTAGTTAGTGCTTTTGCAGTTGTAGACGGGTTATATGAGATAACTTGTTGTTTGAGCTCTTTCACAGTTGCGGGCTTTTATAGCTTCGTCGAGATTTCGCTCGAGGCACGCAACCTTTGTTGCTTGAGTCGACTTTTATAGTCGGGCTTTTTAGCCTTGCCGAGATTTCGCTCGAGGCATGCAACCCTTGTTGCTTGAGTCGACTTTTATAGTTGGGCTTTTTAGCCTTTCCGAGATTTCGCTCGAGGCATGCAACCTTTGTTGCTTGAGTCGACTTTTATAGTCGGGCTTTTTTTTAGTCTTGCCGAGATTTCGCTCGAGGCATGCAACTTTTGTTGCTTGAGTCGACTTTTATAGCCGGGGGCTTTTTAGCCTTGCCGAGATTTCGCTCGAGGCATGCAACTTTTGTTTTTTGAGTCGACTTTTATAGTCGGGCTTTTTTTTAGCCTTGCCGAGATTTCGCTCGAGGCATGCAACTTTTGTTGCTTGAGTCGACTTTTATAGTCGGGGGCTTTTTAGCCTTGCCGAGATTTCGCTCGAGACATGCAACTTTTGTTGTTTGAGTCGACTTTTATAGTCGTCATGATTAGTCGGCTATATAGCCGTTTCGAAAAATTCAGTTTGTCCAACAATTATGTAAGAAAACAAATAAATATATAGACATCTTCGAAGAGTACATTCAAAATCCATTTCATTACTGAATATGATTTGATCGTGGTTCAGTACAAAAACCAAATTCGAGAACATTACTTAAGCATAAAAGCGTTTGAGATGGGTAACATGCCAAGATCGCGACAGCTGTCGTCCTTCTATATCTTTAAGTTCATATGCGCCTCTCTCGAGCACCTTGGTGACTGTGTATGGCCCTTCCCAGTTTGCTTCTAGCTTCCCGACATGCTTCAAGGCATCGGCCCTCTTTTCGAGGTCTCCTACTTGAAATCGCCTGGTTCGCACTTTCTTATCAAAGGCTGCACGCATCTTTTTTTTATACTCCACAGATCGTAACCAAGCCTCCTCGCGTACTTCCTCTATCATGTCGAGGGCTTCCTCCCTTAACTTATCGTTGCTTTCTTCTTCGTAGAACATTGACCTGTGCGAATCTAAACCAACCTCGATAGGCATAAAGCATCCATCCCATACACCATATGAAAAGGTGATTGCCCCGTCGAACTCCTCGGGGTCGTCCTATAGGCCCATAAGACGCTTGGTAGCTCATCGACCCAAGCGCCAGATGCTTTCTCCAGCCTCTTCTTTAATCCCTGTAGGATGGTTCTATTTGTCACTTCGACTTGTCCGTTTGCTTGCGGGTGCGCCACGGAAGCGAACCGCTGTTTAATCCCCATGTCGAGGCACCATGTTTGGATCCGCTTTCCCTGGAATTGTGTTTCGTTATCTGAGATTAAGACCTTTGGTATCCCGAATCGACAGCAGATATTTTTGAACAAGAATTGTATCATTTTGTCCTCGGTAATCTTGGCCAGAGGTTCCGCCTCCACCCATTTGCTGAAGTAGTCGACAGCGAATACCATGAACTTCCTTTGACCTGTTCCCATCGGTAGTGGTCCTACCAAGTCGATTCCCCATTTGGCGAAGGGGATTGGACAGTTGATAGTCGTCATTGCCTCGGCTGGGATATGGGGAATCTGACCATGGCGCTGACATCGATCGCATCCTTGTACCAGCTGTTCGGCCGCTTTCCGTATTCTAGGCCAATAATAGCCCGCTTGAAGAGCTTTGCTTGCTAGAGCTCGCGATCCTACATGGGACCCACAACATCCTTCGTGGATCTCTCTCAAGACATGATCCCCTTCTTCTTCAGAAACACATCGCAGGTGGGGCCCAATCATTGATTTCTTATACAAGATTCCTTCGATTTCAAAGTATTTACTCAAATATCGGGCCGTTTTCTCTATCTCCTGTTTGTCTCCTTCCTGTACTCGACCTTGTAATAGTTCACGAATGGCTTTTCTCCAATCTTGCTTCTCCTCGACCTCCATTGTTTCCTTTAGAGCGCTCCCCTCCAAATTCAGGGTGGTGATTTGATTTCCCATCTTTCCTTCATTTGAACTTGCCATCCTCGCGAGCCAATCGACTCGCTTATTTTCTTCTCGAGGTACTTGTGTTAGTTCAAATTTTTCCAAATTTTGTACCAAACTCTGGATCTCTTCAACATATTTCAACATTCGATCCTCCTTAATTTCGCAGTTCCCCAACACTTGCCCCACGACAAGCTGTGAATCGGAATGTGCCACGATCTCCGTTTCCCCGCCTCCGATCGCCAGTTGAATCCCCTTGATCAAGGCTTCATATTCTGCTTCGTTATTCGAGGCTTTAAATCCCATTCTGATGGCGAAGTCAACTTGTTCACCTTCGGGGCATACTAGGACGACTCCAATACCAGATCCCCTGGCTGACGAGGACCCGTCGACGTGCATCATCCATTTCTTGCTTTCTCCTTTGGTCCCTTCTTGGATAAAGTCGGCTAGAGCTTGGGCCTTTATAGCCCGTCGAGGTTCATATTTGATGGAAAATTCGCTGAGTTCGACCGCCCATTTTACGAGTCGACCTGACACGGTAGGTCGGCCCAATGTCTCACCGAGCTGGAAATTTGTCCTTACTATTATCACATGGTTCAGGAAATACGGCCTCAATTTTCTGGCTGTGAGCACCAACGTTAGTGCAGCCTTCTCGACCTCAGAATACCTTGTTTCTGTGCCCTGGAGCACTCGACTTGTATAATAGATCGGCTGTTGAGCTCCTTCAGCCTCTCGCAGCAACACAGAACTCAAAGAAAAGATTCCCACCGAGATATAGAGTACCAACTCGTCGCCCGGCTCTGGCTTTGTCAACAATGGTAGCTCGCTCAAAAACTCCTTCAGTTTTTCGAACGCCATCTGAGCCTCGTCACCCCACTGGAAAGCTTTTTTCTTGAGTAACTTGAAGAAAGGGAAGCTCATTTCCGCCGCCCGGGCTATGAATCGACTTAGGCCTGCAATTCGACCTGTCAGGACTTGTACTTCTCTGATATTCTTTGGTGGGGTCATGTCGAGTATGGCTTGCACTTTATCCTTATTCACTTCAATGCCTCTTTCCGTTACAATATAGCCCAGGAATCATCCTGCTTTCACTCCGAAGGCACATTTATTCGGATTCAACTTCATCCCAAATGTTCTTAGTATCGTAAACGCTTCCCTTAAGTCATTCACATGCGAGATCGAGGACCTACTTTTCACCAAGATATCGTCCACGTAAACTTCCATATTTCGCC
Source organism: Striga hermonthica (assembly GCA_902706635.1). NCBI lineage: Eukaryota > Viridiplantae > Streptophyta > Magnoliopsida > Lamiales > Orobanchaceae > Striga > Striga hermonthica. The sequence goes on from CACSLK010003174.1 coordinate 34,536, forward strand.
CGATCTGTGATTTGAACATTTGATCCATCAACCTTTGGTATGTTGCCCCTGCATTCTTGAGTACGAAAGGCATAATGACATAACAATACGTCCCTTTGCTCGTCATGAAGCTAACTTTGCTTTGATCCTCAGGCGCCAAAGGAATTTGGTGGTACCCTTGGGACGCGTCCATCATGCTTAGCAATTGGCAGCCAACAGTAGAGTCGACCAGCTGGTCGATTCTCGGCAGGGGGTAGTGGTCTTTCGGGCAAGCTAAATTTAAATCACGAAAGTCAATACACATACGCCACTTATTTAGCGATTTCCTTACCATCATCGTGTTCGATATCCATTCTGGGAATTGAATTTTTTTGATATGTTTGGCTTTCAACAATTTGTCCACCTCGACTTCTATGGCTTTGTCGATTTCTGCGCCATGGTGTCTAAGCCGTTGCTTCACGGGCTTTTTCAGGGGGTCGACATTAAGCTTGTGCTCCATGACATCGGGATCGATTCCTGTTAGCTCTTCAGGGGAGAAAGCGAATATGTCCCTGAATTCTTTCAGCAGCCCCACCAATTGTCGACGTAACGCTTCTTCCAGTTCTCGCCCTATTTTCGTAATCTGCTCCTCTCTCTCCCCGATTTGAATTTCCATTAATTCCCCATGTGGCTCAAGATCACCTTCCCTTCGTCTTTTTTCATTTGACACCGACTTTTTTCCTTCCTTCACCTCCGTTCGTTGGTTTGTCCTTACTGCAATCTGATAGCAGGTTCTTGACAGCCTCTGGTCGCCTCGGGCCTCCCCTACCTTATCTCCGACAGAGAATTTCAACTTCATATGATAGGTTGACACTACTGCTTGGAATGCGTTGAGTGCTGGCCTTCCCAGAATCACATTATAAGCCGACTCGACGTCGACCACGACAAATCGCACCATTTTCACCTTCCTTAAGTCGCCTTCCCCGAGGACGACAGTGAGAGTGGTTTCCCCCAGGGGGCGACTTCCGAGCCATTAAATCCAAAAAGTGAAGTGTGGAGAGGTGAGAGTTCAATGTCGAGTTCCATCTGTTTGAGGCAATCGAAGAAAATCACATTTACCGAGCTCCCTGTGTCGACAAAGATTCTCTGGACTTCGTAGCCCGATATCTGGGTTGTGATCATCAAGGCATTGTTATGAGGTCTCTCAACCTCTCCCACGTCTGCTGGTCCGAAATTCATCACTGGACCATCCTCTTCGACCTGCTGCACTTCGGTTTTTCCGTGATGCCCTCGAGCATATGCTTTTCTAGCCCGGTTTGAATCGCCATCAGTTGGCCCTCCAAATATCATATGAATTACTCCTCTTTTTTGGGGAAGCTCTTCCTTATCGGGTGTTCTTGCCCTCTTGCGAGGGCTTTTACTTCTCTCCCTTCGTCGACTAGTTCGTTCTCGATCTTTATAAACGAACTCCTTCAGATGGCCTGCTTTGATTAGTCTCTCGATTTCATTCTTTAGGTGCCGACATTCATCGGTGTTATGGCCGTAGTCTTTGTGAAATCGACAATATAGGTTACTTTTAGGTTTTGTCGGCCCATCCTTTCTCGTTCGTGGCCACCTGACAACGTCATCACGGATCTCTCTTTCCATAACCTCCAGTATCCTTGCATGCGAGGCCGACAGAGGGGTGTATTGGGCTGTCCTCCACCCCCTTGATCGTCCCTCTCTTTCGGTTCTTGGGGATCCTTTCCTTTCAGTTGTCGCGATAAGCTTTTTATCCTTCTTCTCGTCCTGAGGCTCAGTTATTGGCTTAGCTGCTTGCAGAAAGTCGGCTTCGGCTTCCTCGACATTCATGTATTTGGCGCACCTTCCCAATACTTCATCAAACGTCCTCCCGGGCCGTTTCGCTAGGGAATTTCTGCACAATCCCGGGAGTAGTCCTCGAGTGAGTCCTCCCGACTTGATCTCCTCAGTGGCCGAGGGGACGTCGATACATGCCCTTGTGTACCTCGCCACGTAGTCCCTCAATGATTCCCCTTCCTTCTGCTGCATACCTATCAAAGTAAGGTACGACTTTTCTTGGGCTTTTACACTTGCAAATTGGTTTAGAAAACTCGAGCTAAATCCATCGAAATCCCTGACTGCCTCTGGGGGCAGTTGATGAAACCAATCCTGCGCGGGCCCTCGCAGGGTCGTCAGGAATGCTCGACACTGAACGGGGTCGTTGTATCGGTGCAATACTGCCATGTTTTCGAAACTTCTAAGATGTAGGGAGGGATCAGTCGACCCGTCATACCAGATATTAAGCTCCCTGAACCCTTGAGGCAAGTCGGCATCTAGAATATGTTGTGAAAAAAGGGTGTCCCCTCGAGCTTCCCGTCTTCCTTCTTTCGACCCGAGCCTGCAAGTCTCGGACCTGTGCTAACAGCTGCTCCAGCGTGTCGTTTCTGGCTTGTGGATTGACGGTTCTGACAGAGGACTCCTCCTCGTCTATCCTCCTGTTCTGCCTCTCATGTGATTGTGCCTGTTGTTCGCGTTCAGGAGGTTGCTGCTCATTTTGAGGTTGTTCGATCCTAGCTTGCTCGATTCGGGGTTGCTCCACCCTGGGCTGTTCGACTGGTGTTTGTTTGATTTGGGCAGCCACAGCTTCGGCAATCATCCTCTACATCTCGCCCCGTGTTATGGTCAACATTTGCTCCTCGCCTTGGGGCAGCGGTCTCTGTCCTGGCTCGGGCGGTCCAGGCTACTTTCCCAGACTTAGGAGTGTCTCGATTGAATCATGACCGTTAACTTCTCCGCTCGTGCTCCTCACGAGACTGGTCTCCCCTTGAGTGAGCACTGGGATCTTGACTCCTGGTGGGGGTGATGGGCGTTTCTTCCCCCGTACGCCCTCCTGACGGCGCGTGTGCCCCAAACGGTGGGAAACCGAACACTTGGAGTGGCGGTCTGGGGCTGGGAATCGGCGGGGGTCACCTGTTAGTCCACGCCGCCCTGAAATCTTTGTTCAAGTTTTTCTGCGGTCCTTCCTTGTCGGCCATCGGTAACGGATCCAAACTAGGTGTAAAGCTCTTACTTCCTTCAAGAACTCCTCACAGACGGAACCAAAATGATGGGTCTCTTCTCAGATCTGGAACGGTCCAATGGGAAAACGTCCGGATCTGGGATGAACCGGTGCGAATGAGCTTAGATCTGATGTGATGGCGTTCGAACCGTTGTTGAGCCGCAAGAACACCTGCAAGAACTCAACGCCGAAGGGGTTTCCGGCGTAGAGCCTCCGACGCTCAAGTCAGTATGTGAAAGAGATCAGGGGAGCTGCTATGAGAGCAGCCGCAGTAATGAAAAGAATATGGAATGAATGGGAGTTAGGGTTTTGGGATTACCTCAGTCCTTTATATAGAAGTGCAACATTTACCTGAAGTCCCCAAAGTGCCCCGGCCGACTTACTAGAAATGTCCAAAATACCCCTATCGGTTCGTATTCTGCCTAGCATCTAGATCCTTCATTGGCTTCCTTCTTATCCTTAACTCTTCCTCAATATGCTGAGGTGTGTCAAAGCTATCGAAAACCACGAACTGCAAGACTCCTTCAGTCTACCTAAGATATTGAGTCGAGTCGACTGGATCGCATTCAACCGTTAGTGGACCCTGATACGTCTGACCGTTGTCTTGGTAGAGGTCGACTTATTCTAATCAACAGGTGTACGTCGACTCGGTCAAGAGCCAGGATTCTTGACTGACCATCGTGGAACCTTACTGGCGGAGTCGCCTGTGTCGAAGTCGACTTGATAATTTCGAACCGTGAAGATATGAACCGTTATGAGCCAGTGTGGCTATATCATGGTTATTGAGCCGTCACACGACAATATGGCTATATCAATATCGATATTTAGGACGGTTCAATCCGTAATTGTTTGATCGTTATAATATTGGTGGCAATAGCATAGTTGACTACTAAAGATTTTCGATTGTATGCTTAGGGAGATATATGATCTAGTCTAAATGATCCTAGATGTGCGTTTGTTGGCTACAATGGTGGTCCTTCTAGATCTTATTGCTGTTGATAGGTTAAATCCTATGATCGTATCTAGGGTTGCCTGTTTATTAGAGAAATAACTAGAGATCGTATCCTGAATATTATCGAACAAGTAAAGAAGGATAGGTTGTTAGGTCGTACCAATAACCATAACCAGTTTAATAGAGAATAGGAGAAATATCTTTGTATCTATGATCGAATCGTTGAACCATCTCTACGAGTTTTTCCTTTGGTTGGATATATTCTTTATTTCTAGTCCCTTATTTTGTTCTCGTATCTAGCTAGATTTTATTTTATTTTCTTAGTTAGATAAAATCATCAAAAACCCCCCATCATTTCTTTCACGAATAGTTGCATCAATACTTTGTCTAGTCAATCCTAGTGGATACGACCCTGCTTACCACTACTACAATTATTTTTAAAAAGCAGAAATTTATTATTGTTTTCGACAACCATCAATAACGCTTTAAGCGTTATCGAAATCAGTGTTATTTGAAAATCGATTCTTCTGATAATGCTTAAAAAGCGTTATATGAAGAACCATACACATAACGCTTTTTTATACTAATCGTTATGTGATAAGCCTTTCGCAAACGCTTTTTTACGCTAAGTGTTATATGAAGAGCCATTCACATAACACTTTTTATGCTAAGCGTTATGTGAATGGTTCTTCACATAACACTTGTTTATATTAAGTGTTATCTATAATATTAATCAGATAACATTTTTAACAAAAGTGCTATCTGAGATAATGATAATATAAACACTTGATTTTAACAGGATCTGGCCGGCTAGGGATAACATACGCCACTTGATAGCAATTTTGTTCAGGCCTACGCCCCCGTCGAACAACCCATAGTTTAGGAATAACAAATTGGGGAGGAAAATTTGAGAGGAGGAGAAGAGATTGTTTTGTGTTGCGAATTTGAGAAGATGGAAAAATTAAGGAAAAAGAAGAAGAAAAATGTGGAGAAGCAAGAGAAGAAAAGGAGAGAGAAACGGGTTAGGAAGATGAGACCTCATTTTGTGCTTTACAAGACGTGTATGGAACGAAAACTCAATATTTTAGGCCATTGATTTAACGGTTCTGCTATGAAACCAACAATTGACCCTACAGTGAAGTCAACCTTCTATATAGAACAAGTAAATCATACCATAATAATAAAACTATATTAGTGGTATTTAAGAGCATCCACAATACATTGAATTCAATTTTACATATGTGGTTTATAAATGGACTTAAATCCTGAATGACATGAACAAGCCAAGTAAAAAAAATCCAAAAGTCACCAAGTGCAAAAACAAAATACTTGGTCTAGAATATTTGTCAACCAATAAAAATGCTCTACAATATTTTTATATTACGAGAAAAATTAAATTATGAATAAATGTTAATTGCTCAGGTTTGTACTTGGGGTCCAAAATAGAATATACATAGTCTACTTTTAATTGCATTGGAAAATATTTTTTAATAGACTAAGTCTATTTTTTACATGACATATGATACTTTTTAAGAGACCCAAAACATTGTGGGTGCTCTAAGTAATCAGAGAATATGGTAAATTTACCTGTTGTATATAGAGATTGACTCTACTATGGAGCCAACTGTTGGCTTCATACCAAAAGTGATATTTAAATCAATATGTGAAACAAATTGAACGAAAAGTCTGAAGATTGTCGTTTATTTGTAGCGGTATGTAACAAAAAGTCAATATTTTAGGCTATTTATTTAATGTTGTTTGAAAATATTTAGAAATTTTTCGAAAATTAGCATGAATTAAATATTGTCCTAAAATTGTTGCTAACTATTTGTAGTAAACTAGTTTTTACCCGTGCATTTGCACGAAAACTTATAAGATGAAGGGGAAAAAAATATAACAATAACAAAAATAATAACATAATCATTGGAGAAAAAAAAGTTTTAATAAATAAAATCTAAATATTATTAAACACTTCGTTATATGCAACGTTTGTAGTTTTCCTAAAATCAAAATGTCCATCACCAGAAATCATTATTTTCAAACACATACGACTCATAACTCTGGAAAGCGCCACATGCAATTGCTCATGACTATATACAGGGTTTTGCAATAGTAGGCCGACGTGCGACAAAGATTGCACTTGACTCGTATTGATGGTCATAGAATAGGAAACCATGAGTAGGAACTGCTTTCATTGAAAATCGGATGGTATGATTATGAGTCTATGTATAAGAACCTTATAACCAGCCCTGACACTGATTAAAATTCTGCATTCGAGGACATGATTGTTGAGTTTAGTAATAACCAATCAGGAACATGTTGAGCTCAAAATTCAGACAACAATATAGATGATCAACAGTACCGTTGCACAACCCCATTGAGTGATCAATGTTTATGAGCAGCATCACTGGAGTGCCGACCTTTGAATGCAATTTATGAGTCAGAAGTCCCGAGCACTTAATCTCATCGACAAATTCAGGAGTATGTATATCCTGAAGAGAGTCATAGCCAGCATCTCACTTGCAAGGGGTGTACGAACTCAATTAATGATCTATTTGAAATGATCGCTGAGAGTATTCGAATGGAATACCTAACATGAAAGAACAAATAAGTCAATTTAAAAATCACTTAAGCATAAACATTACACTTAATCACATAATCACACAAACAATCAATGATAGAAAAATTGCAACAGAACATTTAGAAATACCGGGATTTTGAACGTTTGGATGCGAATTATTATTCAATGTTGGTCTTTTGGCATGTTGGTGTTACCATAGACACGGAAGATGACGTACCTACATAGAAAAATCAATTCGACAAAACCAAGATAAAACGCAATCAACCTGCTCGTGACGGAATGAATCCCATCTCCCTGCCTTTGAATTCGAAAAATCAATTCGACAAAACCAAGATAAAGCGCAATCAGCCTGCTATTGGAATCAAAATTACAAATATAGCATATCCAAACCAAATAAAACCATCCATCTGCTCAAATTATCCATAATAAACTCCCGCCACTGGGATCGAAATCACAAATACAGCAAAACCAGATCAAATAAACCATTAACATGCTCAAGCTTTCCATAATGAACTTGGTCGACCTGCCACTGAGGTCCAAAGCATAGATACCGCAAAACCAAATCAAATAAATCCGTTAACCTGCTCGAGCTATCTGTAGCGAGTTTGATCGACCTGTCACTGAGGTCAGAAGCACAAATAGCACAAAACCAAATTGAATAAATCCGTTAACCTGCTCGAGCTATCTGTAGCAAGTTTGATCGACCTGCCACTGAGGCCAGAAGCACAAATAGCACAAAACCAAATCGAATAAATCCGTTAACCTGCTCGAGCTATCCGTAGCGAGTTTGATCGACCTGCCACTGAGGTCTCTGATAGGCTCCATGTCTTCACGACCCAACACTAGGATCGACCACCCAGCCCGGAGGCCTTAGTCATGGTAGATTTTGTCTTCCCTCAACCTGCCACTGAATTAGGAACAAATGTACAATGATAACAAACCAAATATAACCAAGAAGAAATCATCGACCTGCCTTCGAGGTCTGCTCGAGCTATCCGTGTCTTCACGACCCAACACTATGATCGACCACCCAGCCCAGAAGCCTTAGTCATGGTGGATTTTTTTGTCTTCGAACACATGCCCACCCTCTAAGGAGTGGTAGATACACGCGACCACCCAGCCCGGAGACCTTGGTCATGGTGGATTTCTTGTCTTCAAACACATGCCCACCCTCGAAGGAGTGGTCGATACATGCACCAACAGCCCGGAGGCCTTGGTCATGGTGGATTTTTTGTCTTCAAACACATGCCCACACTCGGAGGAGTGGTCGATACATGCGACCACCCAGCCTGGAGGCCTTGGTCATGGTGGATTTTTTGTCTTCAAACACATGCCCACCCTCGGAGGAGTGGTCGATACATGCGACCACCCAGCCCGGAGGCCTTAGTCATGGTGGATTTTTCCCTTTCGAACTGATCGAACACTTCGACCTGCCGCTGGAGTCGACAAGAAAACACACCAAACACCACGAGATAGGATAGTAATCGATCATTCTCATTAGCCTCATCAAATGCATAGTTATATCGAACAAAATAAAATAAATCAAGTATATTTTTCGACCTCCCTTTCATGTTTGTGCATGACGACCTGTGTTGTCGTTCACTTCCCGCTGTCCACTCCTCACTGCAACCATGCAGTATACGTAGGTAGCCAATCCTCTTGTTCGTGTATTTTCCTCAGCAAGAATTCAACAATTTCATTAGTCATATTTTATCCACATCATCCCATTTGCAATCCCGATAGCAACCATAACAAGAGATTAATAAATCAAGGCAATCACATTGGTCCACATGGTTTTATACCACACCTCAATTTACATGAAAACCACTCTAACACGGTGTGCAATCACATAAACACCCACTCCAATGTACAGTCGACCAGAATTTCACACAACCATGAATTCAACAAACAATTACGATAAATCATACCCTGCAACTACAAATGACCATTAAACGAATGCACCAAATGAAAGTTGAGATGAATTACTCCCAATATCGAGCTCCGTAGTCATGACGACTCGAAACTGGCTAGCCGGAAGGCCTTAGTTATGCCAGATTTTTGTTCAAGCCTCCACAAACACTGATTTTCGGCATTTTGTTAGTCACCTGGATAATAATTCTAAACATATCCATATACATCACGATCTAGCAATATATCGCCCCGAATGTCCAAAGAAATGAACATTTCTCCAAAAAAGTATGCTAAGAGACTCAATGTTTCAATAAATTGCGTCGATCGAACTTGACCGCTCACAAGAGTTTATACCTGAAGGTCGATTATGCCACTATCCTACCTCTCCAAAAGAGAATGATTCTGCCTTTGAAATTACCATCGGCAATTGGCGCCATCGTTTATTTTGTCCTCGAAACTCCCCAACTCGTCTACCATAGCTTGTCCCGACTCATGTTATTTCGTCGTTTTCTCGACAAGAATTCAAAAAGATATCATTATCCACATTATATTCATGTCATCAATTTTGCAATGCTCCACGCAAGACAAACAATAGATCAAATACAAAAATCACCATCTCCTCAATTTAAAACATGTTCGAGCAATGACATGTTAAAAAATTTTGAATAATCCATTTTAACAAAATTCACACTTTCACATGAAAATCCAAATCAGAGGCTCCGGTTATATCAAGATATCGAATCATATAATTTTAATCTACCTCCTCGAGCTCATTGATAAGTGCACCAAAAAGATAAACACAATCCTAAAATATCCTCAATTCAAAATCACGACCCGCATTTATTTTCAATCAAATATATCAACGAGCAAATCAAATAATCCCTCGAGCAGATCAGATAATCATCCACAAATAAATTCAATAACCCCTCGATAAAATCAAATGTATCCACGCACAAATCAAATAATCTCTCGAACAATCAAATAATATCTTCTCGAATAAATCAAATAATTGCCTTAATAAGTCAAATAATTTCCACGGACAAATCGCATAATCTCCACGAACTAATCAAATAAGCTCCATGATAAATCAAATAATACACCAGAAATAACTCCAATAAGCTTCATGATAAATCAAATATTCCTCCATAAATAAATCAAATATTTCCTTGAATGAGTCAAATAATTCCCCTCAGCCAAATCAAATAATGCTCCACAAATTAGTCAAATAATACTCACGAATATATCAAATAGCCTCCTCAAATACATCAACATAATTACACAAATGAATCAAATATTTCTCCTCGAATACAACAACTAATTCTCCACGGATGAATCATCTAATATCTCCTCAAACAAATCACATAATATTCACGAATAAATCACATAATTCTCCACGAGCAAAATCAAATAATCCTCCATGAACAAATCAAATATTTTCACGATCAAATCAAGTATTTTTTCCACGAATGAAACAAATAATATCCTCGAATCCATCAATTAATCTATCCATTTTCACCAATTGAAATCCTCAGTTCTCCAATTTTTCCAATTTAAATCAAACGATTTATCTAATTTTTGCCAATTTAAAGCACGCAATTCCTCCAACTTTAGATTAGTCGCATACCTCCGATATAAGAATACTATCTCAAATTACCTTACCGTCCATGTCCTATCGTCCTGAAGCAGTCTTGGGTTCGAACCGGGGTTATTGGACCAAGTTGGATAGGTTTGGACCGCCTCTGCACCCTCTAGACCGGTCTGGGCTCGAGCTAGGCCACCTGGGCTCGAGCTGGTAGCATTCTGGGCTGCTAAAGGGGGTTTAAACGTCAACTGGCCCACATCAAGGGTGCTGGGCTGCGGCTAAATGCCTTTGGGCCACAGAAAACCCGCTATTTGAAGTCATCAAGGGGAACGTTACAGAGGTACTGTAGGAAAAGTAAGAAATTTCGTTAAGGCTGTTATGAGAAAATAGAAAACAAAAGCCACCGGCTGCCCTTTTATGATAAACTTCAAACGTGATGCAACATCCAAAAAATTTTGTATCTCGGTTCCTTTAGATGACGAGACCGGGACGCATAATCATGTGTTTGCTGTGAATCCCGAGGGTCAGCGATAGATGAATGGACTCAGTGATCCATCCAGAGAGATTGTCCGTGATATGAGTTCTGCTCAGGCAACACCGGCAGCAATTCTGGCTGCTAAATTCAGGAAAAACACCCTGTGGACAACGAGACTATCCAGCAAGTGTATAATCATAAAGCTAAATTGCAGAAAGAAAGTTTAGAGGGTAGAGATGTGGCTGGGCAGCTTCTGCATTTGGCAACGGTCAGCAACTACATAGTTTATACTGACGTTAACCCAAACACACAGGCGTTGACACGTGTGTTTATGTCACATCCACAAGCAACCAGTCTATTCTGGACATATTACTGGTTTGTCGGTATAGATTCTACGTACAAAACCAACAGGTACGTTACGTTACTTTATAAATAGACAGTTGATTGTGAATCTTATTTTAATTATTATGTTTGATTGAGTAAGTTTTTTTATTTATTGTATGTTTTATGTTCTTGTTACAGGAATCATATGCCGTTGGTGGAGATGGTTGGGATGACGCCGTGCAATAGGAACTTCTTAATTGCCTATGCAATTATGAAGGACGAGAGCGCGTCCAGCTATGACTGGGTCCTACAGCGGTTGAGACTTCTTCTAGAGCCAACTAAAAATCCTTCAGTCATTGTCACTGACAGGGAGTCTGGGTTGATTACTCCTATCCACACAAATTTCCCACAGTCGGCCCACCTACTGTGCACGTGGCACATCAACAAAGATGTAGAAGACAATGTGTATAAACTAACATCAAAAAATAAGGTCTTCGCAACGAAGTTCATGCACGGCAGGTGGAAGAAGGTCGTCGAGGCGAGCACATTGGATGCATACGAAGCTGCCTTAGCTGTATGAATGCTACATACGCGAAATTTCCTCGTGTGCTAGAATATGTGAAGAAGACATGGTTAGTCTATAAGGAGAAATTTGTCAGAGCGTGGACGAACTCTTTGTTACATTTTGGCAACATGACGACGTGTTGGGTGGAGAGTGCCCATGCTACGTTGAAGAGGTGGCTGCACACGTCGACTGGTTCGCTCGACACGGTGTGGGAGAAGATTGACAAGGAGATTGAGTCTCAAATGACTCAAGTCAGGTATATTCTTTAATTTATACATATTTAATGTGTTATTACTGCATTCATTATATAATATGTTTTATTTATGCCTAATGTTATGTAAGGTATTACCAGAGAAATGCTGGAGTCTCCGAGACATAGGATGCATACGGGTTACCGTGGATTCCCATTCGCGCAGTTGAGATTGCGGGTTTTGTATTATTGTTTGGATCTATTGAATGATGAGTTTCAGAGGATGCGAGACTTGGGCGAAGATGTTTTGGATCGTTGCGGATGTGTACTGAGTTACACTCATGGGCTTCTTTGTGCCTGTCAGCTAAATGGGGCATATAATATGAGTATGGAAATTACACCCGATATGATTCACGAGTTCTGGAGCACACTAGTGGTGAAGGAGCCAGGTATAATTGTGATGTTGATTGTGTTGTTTAATTTTTTCACGTATTCTTTTATTTATATAATTAATTATATAGTGTGTGGTTTAATCTTTTAAATTTTTTAACGGACATGTCACCAGAGTGCATCGGGAAGTGGATGGACAGATCGTGATAATTTTCGGAGGCTTGCATTAGAGGTTGAAGAGGTCGATCCTGCAACGTTGAGGTACGTTACTCAGTTCATGAACTCTACACTTCACCCCGACCAACAAGGTTACACAGAACCTCCAGTGACGGAAAATCTGAGAGGTCGGCCCAAGAAGCCCAATTCAACAAAGCGCGATCCATCCAAATGGGAGTACAGTCAAAGAGGCCGCCGTAAAAGCACTTCTTCCTATGATTGATCGCAGTCGGAGTACATAGATACAGAACGCTGGGTTGGGCGTAAGAGCACTTCTTCGTGTGCTCCATTGATCTGGGAGTACAGGGAAAGAGGTCGTCCAGTGGGGCGTAAGAGCACGTCTTCGTGTGCACCGACAAGTTCGTCTTCTCAACCTTCTGATGATCCGACAGGTGATTTTTATTTTTTGTTTATCTGAACGATAACTAATCATGTTTGTAAATTTGATTATTTAAATTCTGACGTGAAATTATTCTGATATTTACAGAAAATTTCTCGACGCCCTTCTTTGAATATCGACATTTTGAAAGAATTCCCTACTTAGTGCATCCCTACGTACAGAGCTATCTGGATGTGATGCTGGATGGGAACTGCGGATTTCGGGTGGTGGCGAGTTACGTGTATAGGGATCAAAATATGTGGCGTTACGTCAGAAACAACATGGTAAATGAGATTTTAGCAAGCAAGCAACGATACTATCATGTGTATTACTATGCCCTCGACGCCGCAGTCAATCGGATAAGATGGGAAGGGGGTGGTTGTGGGGAGGAGCATTGGATGGAAGGTTTAGGTGACCTCTTTTTAATTGCTACATTGTTTAATGCAGTTGTCGTGTTGTTAGGCAAGGGTGAGACAAATGACAATATCGACTGGAATAGTTTGACATTCTTGCCGCTGCACGCACCATCCACCGCTACGGGACCTGAACGCGAGATCATGATAGGTCATCTTGGTTCTTACAAACACTACATTCGTCTGAATTTGTCATCTTATTAGCCATTACCCCATATATGTTCAGCCTGGGATAGATGCCGAGATGGGACGGTTGCAGAATATGCTAGTTTGTACGAGAGGAGGATCAAGTTGTGGCATCTTATTCGTAGTACAACTAGATCGTGATATCCGACTTATGTATTATGGGTGATGTGTGATATTTAGTCCTGTTTATCGTGGATTGTGCACCATTTTCTTTTATTTATTTATTTATCTATGATATTAGAGGTACCTTTTTATCGTGTTATTGACATTCATCATATTTTCATGCATTATGAGTGATGTTTGATTGTATTTTCAAGGTGCAGGCATGTCACACGACTCGTGTGGCCAATGACACGAGTCGTGTGAAGTGAAAAAAATCGAGATTATGAAGAATTTTGGTGCGGCCTTCTCACACGAGTCGTGTGGCCCATGACACGAGTCGTGTGGGCTCACACGACTCGTGTGACGTCTCGTGTGGGTGGTCGTGTGAGCCTGGGACATTGCCGAAAATTGTAGAAAAGTCACACGACATATGAATTGTGTGAATATAGGGCCCGTATTTATGCATAGTTGTGATTGACTTGAAAGTCGGTCGAAAATTCGAGGAAAGTAACACGAGTCATGTGAACAACATACAAATAAGATTCAAATGAACTAACAACAAATAAGAAAATAAAAAACAAAAACAGTTCAACTAAAATTAACTTGTACGTAAAAAACAAAAAAACAGTTCAATATAATATATATATATAAAAACATTCAGCCCATCACCGCTTCGCCCTATCCCAATCGGCATTAAGTAGGTTCAGCTCACGTGCAAATTGCGCAGCCAACTCAGAACCATCACTCTCCGATCGCAGCAGCTGGTCTGCCCACACAGATTGGTACCGTCCGACCCACTACACAAAATAGATGAATTAAAATATATGATCATATATAAATTTTAAAACAAAAATGTAATGACAGACTATTAACTAAATTTTAGTCAACGACTTACATAATCGTAGTTGGCGCGCGCAGGGACCGCGTCGGCGTCCGGCAGAGTCTGAGGCAGAAGTCTTGGATGAGAAACCCGCTCATACCATCCCAGATAGTCCCGATGGGTCTGCCCTCGATCATCTACGGGGGTCTCCGTAAAATCAGACAAGCGCAGAGAATGAGGGACCGAGAACTAGTTCCATCTATCCTCGGCTGCATTATTAGCATGCTCAACCGTGTACGACTGAGACTCCCAAGGCCTATTTACCTGTGTCGGGCGGTAAATGCCAGGAGGGACAATCTGGACGTAGCCTAACTGACGCAAACACCGCAGAGGCATGTAGGGCTCCACAATATCTCGGTACCTAAGGTATCCGAAATAAAGGGTCCTAGGCTCTACCTCATGTGGCTTGCGCTCGTATGGCAGCCAGTTCACCTGTTCACAATTGCATAAAAACATTTATCCAAACAATTCGATTATTTGAAATAACTTCAACTAAATTTAAATAAAATAACTTTACGTACATCGGCAGCGGTGAGTGTGTCAATTTGCCTCTGAAAATCCTCGAGACGCGCATCTACCTTTTTCCGGACGGGGGTGGTCCACAAGGATGACCGGGCGTCACAACCAGGCGAGAGGGTCATACGCGGCTGCTTGGGTCGCAGGGTCAGAAAGTACTCATATATCGAGGACTGCAGGAGAGTCAAGCAGCCCGATAGTCCCCCACACTTCCCCCTGCCGACGATACCCAACTGTCTGTAAAGGTACGCCAGTGTAGTAGAGCCTCAGGAATAACTCTGTACCCTCTTCCTCTCGTCTAGCAGTTCGTGCAGGACTTTGGGACCGACCTTGTTACCACTCTTGTCCGTAAACAAGGTGGTACTGAGCAGAACATACATCCAGCCAGCTGCCACATGCTGAGTCGACCTATCTGTGCCGGCCTCCCCCCTCAATGCAGCAAAAATGTCGCCTTGGCTCACCGCACCTTTACTCCATAACGTGGCCCTCAATGTATCCTAGTCCACCCCCAAGAGCTCCATGCAGTATGCCTGACATGTGAGAGTGTCGGGGCTCCCTCCACAGGGATCCCTAAAATGGCCCTCACGTCGTGCAGCAGTATACTCATTTCACCAAAAGGCAGGTGAAATGAGTTCGTATCTGGCTGCCAGCACTCCACAAATGCATAGAGAAGTGGAGTGTTGACGTGACTATGCATACAGAAGGCCAAATGTGACATCCCGATGTCACGGATCACAGCGCACGGAGCCGGACTCATCTCCTGGAGCCAATTCTTCAAACTCTTGTACGCTGCCATCCTATTTTGACATTTCAACATGCCTCTGAATTCTCCTGCCCACATCCTAGAGGCTACGTGTCCTAGAAATCTAGGGATCACACTCCCGTCAACGGGGCCACCGGGCACTGGCCCTTTGACGATCCAGTCGTCACCCTTAGTTTTAGAATAAAACAATCAATATATATACGACATATTATGATTTAATGTATCATTAATTTTTTATTTATTTTATATGTATACTATATATTTATATATTTTACATCATTAATTTTATTAATTTCATAGAGTATGACATTTCTTTAAATGTTAACTCAATAATAGATACGACTGACAATGTTTTATTTTAATTATTATAATTAAATTTTTTATATATATTTAAGTTACAAAATATAGACAATATAAACAACCATATTTTTATTTTTAAAATAATGTTTTTTTTATTTTTTTATTTTTGATTTACAAAATTAAAAATAAATAAAATATTGTACATTAATTTGCTATCTATTTTTGCTTATCTATTTTCTAAAAATTTAAATAAAAATCATTTACCTGAGGATGGATGGGCAGGTCGGCGGTGTTGTTTTCCTGGACGTGGTTGTGGCGGCTGTGGCTGTGGCAGTGGCGGTTGTGGCTGTGGCAGTGGCGGCGGCGGCAATGGCAGTGGCGGTTGTGGAGGCTGTGGCTGCTCAGCTGCAGCAGAGTCCAAGTCATACATCTGCTCATCATCATCATCATCATCATCATCATCATCATCATCATCATCATCATCATCATCATCATCATCATCATCATCATCATCATCATCATCATTATAAGCCACCGGACTATTCATGACTGCCGACTCATAAGTGGAGCTCTGACGCTGAACAATACGAATCGTCGTCATACGTCCTGAACTGCCACGCACCAGTGAGACGGACTGATGACCGCTCTCTACCGGAGGAACGAATGGTGTCGAACTGCCAGCCTGGGCATCCTGTGCAGCCTGCGCAGCCTGCACATCGACAACCTGTCTCTGTCGCAACTCATCGCGCCTCAGATCCATCTCCCGGCGAACAGAAGCACTAACACCGTGTTTATGAGGGTGTTGGGGCGCAGAATCGTCAATCTCAGCCTAAATCAAAAAAAACATAAACTTTTATTTACTTGTTTTCAAATATACATATAATTCTATTAATTTATTTAATAATATATATTTTTACAAAAGGTATTTAAATGTTTAACTATTTTTCTCATTAATTTTAGATTTTAAGAAAAAAATTAGCAAACACCCGTGTAATACACGAGAGTTGTACTAATATATATAATTGCTCTAGTAATAATAATAATAATAATAGAATATTAAAAATATTTATTGAGAATTATAAAAGAACTTAATTTCGTGTATATGTATATATATTCATATATGTTTCCTCCCTGTATAATTTATATTCATAACTACATATTATAAATTAAATGTGTTTATTTTTGGTGGTGTAAAACTAACTGAATTGCTAAATACCACTTGAATTTTAGTAATACTGCCCCCGAAAAAACCTTTTTGCCCTTACTAATAAAAAAAAAAATGTCAAAAAA
>CACSLK010003174.1:51656-66573 GCA_902706635.1 Striga hermonthica
AAAAAAAAATCAAACAACATTTTAATTCGAACCAAGGGTGGAAAAATGGTCAGAGGACAAAAGGAACACGGCAAGGAGCCCGAAATTCGCGAGATAATTTTTTCATCTTTCTCCTAATTTTTTTTTTATGGGCTGGTTGCCAAAGGCGGCCTATTTTGAACACGACAGGCCGCGATTGCGGCCGGTCTTCGCTCAGCGGGCCGCGGAATGCGGCCCGTAATTTTTTATTTTTTATTTTTTGGTAAGCCGGCCGCCAAAGGCGGCCCATTTTGAAAACGCAAGGCCGTGATTGCGGCCGATCTGCGCTCAGCGGGCCGCGGAATGCGGCCCGTAATTTTTTATTTTGGTGAGCCGGTCGCCAAAGGCGGCCCGTTTTGAAAACGTCAGGCCGCGATTGCGGCCGGTCTACGCGCATCCGGTCGCGGATTGCGGCCCGGCTTTTTTTTTTTGTTTTAAATAAAATAAAATTTTAAATATATTATTACTTAATATATATATTTTAAATATAAAAAATTTATTTACAAATTTGCATATATTAATATATATATATTTTGTGTTAAACATATAATATATATTAGTATATATTTTCGTATATATAAATATATATATTTATATATATAACTATATTAATATATTTATAAATATTAATATATTAAATTAAATTTTTTGTATATATTTTTTGTGTTGATATGCGAATTTGTATCAACATGGGGTTTTCAGAATATTGTGTTTATATGAGATTTCTGAGAATATTGTGTATGTAATTTGTGAATAGAATTTCATAACAATTCTTGAAAATCATGTCTGGAGGAAAACTCATCAGAGAGAAAGAGAGAGAAAAAGTAAAGAATAGCCCCTCAGACTTATCTATGACGTCCATCATTGGGGTATACATATATGTTTCTGGTGGGCCCGTTATTATTACAAATGGTGTTATTTGTGGGCCCTAAAATAAAACAATTGATATAATAAGTATCCACGTGTAATATTTTAATAGGCGAGGCCAAAATTGGGTATTAACAGTAAGCCCCTGACTTTAGGACATGTTCTGAATAGAACTGTTCTAAAGTCACATGTATAGTCAATTTAGCCGTGAAAAATAATGTATCGACGTTGATCGGGTGTTTTGGGACCCGTGGACGTTTCGTGGATCGTGTTTAGGCTTTGACATGTCGTATTGACGGTAATCTTGTTTTTTGTTCTGACGAGTGGAGTCGACTGCGTGGATAGTCAACTATGGGAAACTGATATGTGAATGGGGCCTGGTTGGCCTGGTTGGGTAATTCGGTACCCGGTTTTTGTGTGTAATAAGATGCGTTGGATGGATTTGCGTCTGTAATGATGATAATAGTATATATTTGAACTGGTGCGGGCACTCGAACCCCTTGTTTTGCTATCGATCTATATGCAAAGATGTTATCGGTATGATATATTTGCCCACCGAATTGAAGAACTCGATTAGGAGCGAACTTTCTAGCCTTACCAAGCTTAAGAACTTGGTGAAAGTAAAGTGTTGACATCCGGATCAGTCGGGTCAGAACCAAACGGGTCGGCCCCATGAACTGGGTAGGACTGAACTTCTAAAAAGTGCCGAGCCGATCAAGAGTGCAGGAGCCGACCTGAGTCAAGGTGTTATATGCAGTCTGGGTTGAAGAGAATGTTTCTCGAGCCCGGCACCCGGACTCATAGGGTGCCGGACCGGTCTCACCACGGTACCGAACTGGAGAAAGGTTCACCCGGGCCGTGCGGGCCTTCAGAGCGTGGGTGCCGATCTGGATATGTTAGAGCCGCCCTGCCAAAGGATAGCGCCGATCCGGCCGCTATTAAAATACTCGTCACTTGGGAGGTCATCATTCGTTGATAGGACGGCCTGTCACAGTCATCTAATCAACATGCAAGCCTAGTCAAGAAAGTCAATTGACATTAAATGCTGCCCATGCTTGCATTAAATGCCTGACAGGCAGTGATTGAAGAAACCTCAAATCGCATTAATGAACTGTCAGGGAGGCGCCGATCTGCTCTGCAAACCTACTGTGCGACAAGACTAGTGAACAGTACCCCATTTAAGAGTACTATAAATAGCAGCTCACCTCATTTATTTTGGGGTTGTTGAATCCTCAACTAACTCTAACTTCTTCCTATTTTCTCTCTCTAAATTTGTAAAGAATCTCTTATAATAATGGTAAGTACATCGCAAGTGCCGACCCCGTACGAGGGGCCGACCTAGTGATCGTTTAATAAAAATCGTGATTAAATCATATCTTTCCTTTGTTTCCAGTTCCACGTTTTCAATATCTTCCATTTTAACCATTGACCGAAAATTCTCGTCAACATAAAGGCTTTATCATACCGAGCTGAAGAACTCGGTGTAATGTTTTTTTCTTTTGCATGTTTCCCAGCCGGGAAGGTCTTATTGACTTTGCCTAACCAGTGTGGGCCCAAACAAATGAAGGCGTTTGGTTTATTGCATTCTTTTGATTTGGACGTCAAGATGTATGTCCGATGCGCATATGTAATGAATGTATGTGTGACGCGCGTATAAATGTATGAATGCATTACTGACTATGCCGATGCGTAGTGCTCATGTGCAGTAAATGATTAATGTACGATAAATAAGGATAGCTCGATATTTTGTCGAGTCTGAATTCCTTTTCTGAGTCTAATGTCATATTCTGGAAAGTCGGTAGTATGGAGAACCGACAAGCAAGCTGTTTTGAACTTGCAATACTCGACACCGTTCAGGCTGTGTCTGAGTTGAAAAAAGAAGGGTCACCGAACTTCGTCACGGTTTGATTACGGAACGGCCTCAATCGAACCAAGTGTGCTTGGCTGTCAATGAGACCTCATCAAATCATGTTTGCTGAAGTGACGTGGACGAGCTTTATCCCAACCAAACCATACGTGGGATTTGGATGTATTACGAGGCGTCAGCTATAAAGGGGTCACCGAACTTCATCACGGTTCGATTACGGAACGACCTCAACCGAACCAAGTGTGCTCGGCTATCAATGAGACCTCGTCAAATCATGTTTGCTGTAGTGACGTGGACGAGCTTCAACCCCAACCAAAGAATGCGTGGGATTTGGATGTATTACGGGGTATCAGCGAGATCGAGTGTCGCAATGTTTACATCGGTACAAAATATTAATATAACCGAGTTTCAAAATATTTTACATCGGTACCGAACTGTTGCTCGGATTTCAAAAGTGAAAGTCTTTGAACTTTCATTACATCAGAAGAGCATCTTCGCTTCCTCAAAGAGGCAAAGATAAGGTCCGTTCAAAAGAAAAATTAGTTGCCCGACTTCGGACCATTCACTGGTAGAACTTCTTTAGGAAAACAACATTCCACGGATACTGATGTGGAGTTCCATCAGGATGAGCGAGGCGATATGCTCCATGGGGTAGGACTTTAATGATCTGGAACGGTCCATCCCACTTCGGTTTAAGTGGACCGGGGTCAGGCCCCATTATACGCTTGAGAACTAGTTCGCCAACCCGGAATGAACGAGGCTTGAGTTTAGAATTGACATATCTCTTGCTTCTATGTTTGTAAGCGGCGTTCTTGAGTTCAGCACAGGTACGATGTTCTTCAAGCAAGTCCAAATTAGCTTTTATGTTGTCCGAGTTGGACTCTTCGGTGAAATGCTGAATTCGGTAAGTAGGTTCACAGAGTTCGACTGGGACCACAGCTTTTGAGTTGTAAGTTAGTGAGAATGGAGTTTAGCCAGTGGAAGTCCTTGTAGTTGTTTGATAGGCCCATAGGACGTGCGGCAGCTCTTCAGGCCAGGCTCCTTTGGCAGCATCGAGTCGAACTTTGAGGCCATTCTTTATGAGCTTATTAACAGCTTCAACTTGACCATTGGATTGTGGGTGATATGGCGAGGAGAAAAAATGTTTGATGTTGTATTCCTCACACAAAGATTCAAGCCACTTGCCTTCGAATTGTCTACTGTTGTCAGTGATAATTTAGTTCGGTACTCCGAAGCGGCAAATGATGGACTTCCATATAAATTCAACAACTTTTTGTTCGGTTATCGTGGCTAATAGTTCGGCTTCAGCCCATTTGGTGAAGTAGTCAACCGCAACAATGGCAAATCAGACGCCACCTTTTTCGGTGGGCAGGGGACCGATGAGGTCGATTCCCCATTTAGCGAAAGGCCATGGACTGTAGATTGATTTGAGCTCTTCAGGGAATTGATGAATGTTGGGTGCAAAAAGTTGGCACTTCAGACATTTGCAGACCCATGTGGCGGCATCGGTTTTTAAGGTTGGCCAGTAATATCCTTGTCGCAAAATCTTATAAGACAAAGCTTGAGCACCAGGGTGGCTTTCACAAATCCCTTCATGCATTTCGTTAAGAACGTATCGAGATTCAGATTCAGTCTAACATTTTAGAAGTGGGACTGAATATCCTCTTTTGAACAAGGTTCCGTTATCCAGTGTATACCGAGCTGCTTGAATCCAAAGTGCCCGAGCTTCTTTAGGGTCCGGAAGTAAGGCCCAATTTCCAAGTATTGAATAATGGGATCCATCCAAGTTGGAAGTTTTTGTGATGTTACTTAATCGATGGTTGCAACTTCAGAAATGAGGGTCGACGGTTGTTCCTGCTGACCGACTTGGACATACTCCACGTTCTCTATCCCGGTACTTGAGGCTAGTCGGGACAATGCATCTGCTTGTATATTAAGAGTTCGGGGAATGTGTTCGACATCGACAGAGAATTTCGATAACTTCTGTTTTGCCAAGGATAGATATGGTGTAAACCGAGGTTCCTTGACTTTATACGAGCCATTGATTTGATTGACCAAGAGTTGTGAGTCTGAGAAGACTTTGAGGTACTTCACGTTCATGGATTCAGCTAAATTCAATCCAGATAGCAAAGCTTCATATTCGGCCTCATTGTTGGTAGTGGGAAACAAAAATTTAACCCAATGACAGAATAATCGGTTTTCTGAGTTAGCCAAAATGATTCCAGCCCCTGCTCGGTTTGTTGTGGAGGATCCATCAATGTAGAGAACCCATGGTTGGTTGTCATCGTGAGCTTCTACAGCCGGCGTGAATTCGGCAATGAAGTCGGATAGGACTTATGCCTTCATCGCAGTTATCGGTTGATAGTGAATGTCGAACTGTCCGAGTTCGACGACCCATTTTATCATTTGCCCCGAGGTGTCAGGTCGGTGTAGGACCTGTCGTAGTGGATACGAACTGCAGACAGTAATGGAATGTTCTTGAAAATAAGGTCGTAATTTCCGAGCAGCAGTGACAAGTGCAAACGCTAATTTCTCCATAGGGGGATAATGTAGTTCGGCATCATGTAGGGCCTTGCTGACATAATAAATAGGTGACTGTAACGTCCCTTCTTCACGTATCAAGACGGTGCTGATTGCCGTATCACTGACCCCGAGTTACAAGAACCGCATTTCCTTGGGTTTTGGATTTTGTAACGTCGGAGGAGAAGCAAAAGTCTCCTTAATGTTGGTGAGCGCTTTCTGACACTCTTCGGTCCACTCAAAATGCTTTCTTTTTTTAATGGTTTCGAAAAAAGGTTTACAATGATCTGTAGACTTGGAAATGAACGCGGCAAGTCGGCCGGTTAGGGCCTGAACACCCTTAACTGAGGTCGGGGGAGTTAAATCCTGAATGGCTTTGATCTTGGCCGGATTGGCCTCAATTCCCCGGTCTGACCATATATCCGAGAAATTTCCCAAACTCGACTCCGAAGGTGCATTTTTTCGGATTTAAGACCATGGAATAAGTTCGAAGGATGTTGAAAATTTCTTGAAGATGTGTGACATGATCGAAAGCATTTACCGACTTGACCAGCATATCGTTTACGTAGACTTCCATGGTATGACCTCGGGCAGAATAAAATGAGGTGTGCTCCGAATCCTCGGGATCTATAGGAATTTGATTATAACCGGAATAAGCATCCATAAAGCTCATCAGCTCGTGTCCCGAGGTGGCATCGACCATGTAATCTATGTGAGGAAGCGGATAACTGTCTTTTGGGCATGCTTTATTCAGATCGGAGAAGTCAATACATAACCTCCAAAGGCCATTGCTTTTCTTGACAAGGACTGGGTTTGAGACCCATGTCGGATACTTGGCTTCCTTAATGAACTTGTTGTCGATGAGTTTCTTGACTTCCTCCTCCAATGATTTCTGACGATCCGGTCCCAGTTTTCTTCGTTTTTGAACAACTGGTCGGACAGTTCGGTCAAGATTTAACTTGTGGCTAGCGACACCAGGGTCGATGCCCTTCATGTCTTTGTGTTTCCAGGCAAAAACATCAGAATTATTTCTAAGGAACGAGATGAGTTCAGACCGGAGAGGTTCTTGGAAATGAC
Organism: Striga hermonthica; assembly: GCA_902706635.1. Lineage (NCBI taxonomy): Eukaryota > Viridiplantae > Streptophyta > Magnoliopsida > Lamiales > Orobanchaceae > Striga > Striga hermonthica. Next base: position 58,006 of record CACSLK010003174.1, read on the forward strand.
TCCCAATGCGCAATGATTTTTGGCATGCTGGTTCGTCAATATAAATCAACTCCACTTCTTCTCCGGGTTCGGCTCGATCATTTCGGCTTTTCTCTTTGAATTGAGTTCTTGGGTCCAATTCAGCTTCTTCTAAGATTGGTTCTTTTCCGGGTCGCCTCCCTCGGTCCTCCAATAAAGGGTCAGAAGTGACAGGGACAACGACATCATGACCCGGTTCTTTGGAAATTGTATTGTCCGAAGTGGCCAATGGCAAGGAATTTCTTTCGTTGACCGAAATGGCAGAATGGACTCCGGTGGATGGTATAAAAGTGATAAGTTCTCGAGCTTCCCTTTGGTCTCCATAATGCGTTCCTTCACCACGTGTCGTTGGGAATTTAAGTGCATAATGAAAAATGGAAACCGAAGCTCAGAGTTTATACAGAGCAGTCCTTCCGATGATCGCGTTATTTCGTTGTTGATATCGAGAACCTTAAAGGTCTCCATAACAAGCTTTGTAACGTGTTCAGTTGTACCGAACCTGACAGGTAAAGTAATCTCACCTATAGGTCGTGAAATGCTCCCGTTGAAACCTTGTATTTGGTCGTTGCAAGGTCGGATGTCCGCGGGATCAAGACCTATTTTGTCAAAAGCTTTCAGCATCAAAATGCTTGAATAGGCCCCAGTATCGACCATGACACGTGTACTGGAATCGCACATATTGGAACGGTGATGACAAGTGCGTCAGAGTGAGGGTGTGCGAAATGATTCGCATCTTCCATGTTGAAAGTAATAGGGAAATTTCGAGCATTAAGAACGTCTCTCAGATCGGTAGTAAAAACTTGTTTGCCGGAGTTGTATGCTTGTCGGGCGTAGGCTTTGACTTGTCGCCGGGATGAGGTACCTCGGGAACTATTGCGTTCACTCTGTGGACCGTTATTTGCATCGGACTAGAAGATCGGTTTCGTTTAAGTCCTCGGGAACTTTCGGGTGACACAATGTTAAGTGTCTCCAAGGTGAACATGAACACTTCTTTGTCTCCTTGCCGGATACTTTTCGGAATAGTACCTCGGTCTTCATCTTCTTCCTCATCATAAGATTCAACTTGGCGTCCCGGCCCCCGTTTCGGAGGATCAGTGTTGCGATAGAACTTCCTGAGTTGTGGATGACCAATTAAACGCAACAAGGCGGCTAACAGACTCAAACATTCATCAGTGTTGTGCCCCGGTGATTTGTGATAGTCGCAATATCGAGATTTGTCCAACTTTTCCTCGGGCATCCGAATTGGTTTGGGATCGGGCAGAATGCCTTTCCCTTTGATCTCTTCATAAATGGTGGCAGCTCCGGCTGAATAAACGGTTTGATAACCAGATTTCACGTCGGTAGCATATTGTTTCCGGGCTGCTCTGATTTCGGGGTCGTTGGCATCTCCTCGGGGGTAACCTCTAGATTGAGCCTTGTTTTGCTTATCGAAGGATTTGTTTTTCTTTCTCTCATCGGTTCCTGACTTCGATGACTTCGGATTGAAATTAAAATCGGGGACTGACATGGCTTCCTCAGCAATAATATGTTGTTGAGCTCGGGCAAGGAACTCCTGGAAGGTGTTCGGTTTATTCTGGCACAATGTCCAGCGGAAAATTGAGTTCGGTTTCAACCCGGCGATAGCCATAACAATCAGGGTTTCGGGATGACATGGCTCCATGTTTTGAACTCAGTCATTAAATCGAGCAATATAGTCATTGACACTTTCATCGTCTTTTTGAGTTACATTTGCAAGAAATTCTTTTGGAACCAAACAATCTTGGGCCCCGATGAAGTGAGATCGGAAAGCCGACCTCAGCTGTTGCCACTTCTAAATAGAATGAGGGGCAATGAGTGGTACCATTTTTGAGCTCGAGGCCCTAGAGTAAGAGAAAACATGCGACACCGAAGTGCGTCTGAGGCTCCATGCAGGTCCATCCACGATGTGTAATGACCGAGGTGAGAGTCGAGATCCGAGGTCCCATCGTATAACCCGATTTGGGGAACTTTGACTTTTCCGGGTACAGGTTCCGAAGTGAGCTCAGGCGTGAGAGGGGAGTCGGCTTCCAGATATACTTGCGCCGAGGTCGAGGCCCGTCGAGGAGGATCTTCGGGCATCCTTTGCCAACTCTCCATTTCGGCGATCCTTCGTCGCAACGTTTCAAGTTCGGATGATTCTTGACGAGCTCGGTTTCTTTCAATGTGTTGACGAAGGTCAGTCTGCGCCGAGTTAGAGGGGATTCGGTGTCGTGTATGAGGTGGCGAACGCCGTGAATGTCCAGACTGACTCTCGGCGGTTTCTTCACGAGGAATCACAAGGGGAGTACGCCCAACGTCAGTGTGACGTGTGGTTTGTTCTGGGTGCAGCTGCGACGTTCGACTGCGAGGTTGAGACGTGGCGTGAGAGGTGGTTCTGCTACCGTCTTGTCGCGTCGGTGGAATCTGTGGGTTAGCGGGAGTCGTGGGTATTATGGAATGTCCTGGTGCAGTCGTTGATGTTCCAGGGATTGTTTGAGCCATCAGAGCAGCGAACCCACGTGCAAACTCCAGATTTTGGAACAGAACAGTATAATCTGGTACATTGGGGGCTGCTACTTGACGTCTGGCAGATTGAGCGGCACTACGACTGTGGCCATCTCGCGATGTATGACCACGATGATCTGAATGAGACATGGTTACAGTGATTGATGTGGGCAACAAACACAAGAATCGGAGATTAACCTCAAATAACTTATGAGGCCCTTCCTCTAGCGCCAAACTGTTGATATGCAAATTTGAATCAACATGGGGTTTTCAGAATATTGTGTTTATATGAGATTTCTTGGAATATTTTGTATGTAATTTGTGAATAGAATTTCATAACAATTCTTGAAAATCATGTCTGGAGGAAAACTCATCAGAGAGAAAGAGAGAGAAAAAGTAAAGAATAGCCCCTCAGACTTATCTATGACGTCCATCATTGGGGTATATATATATGTTTCTGGTGGGCCCGTTATTATTACAAACTGTGTTATTTGTGGGCCCTAAAATAAAACAATTGATATAATAAATACCCACGTGTAATATTTTAATAGGCGAGGCCAAAATTGGGTATTAACATTTCGTTTTTTTAGTTTATTTTTTTCGAATATTTGTATATTAATATATATTAGGTAATATTTATAATTAGGTAATATATATTAATTAAATTTGTGTATATAAAATTTTTGTATATTAATATATATTAATTAAATTTTCAAATTTTCGTTTTTGTATATTAATATATATTAGGTAATATATATAATTAAATTTTTTTCAAATTTTTTATATATTAATATATATAATTAGGTAAATATATTAATATATCTATAATTTTTATTAAAAAAAAATTATTATAACTATATATATATATTTTTAAATAATAATAAAAACATATTAGAAAATATATTAATAAGTAAAAAATATATTAATAGATAGTTAAAATCTCTATCATCACTTCTATCGGGCCGGAGTCCGATCACTGCTCAGGAAACAGTCCAGGTTCAAGGTAGGTCAGGCTCGTACCTCGGGTATCAAGATATATTTAGTATGTCACTTTTTATTTGTACGACTTACCTGTGTTATATTATAATAATTTTTTTAACTTATAACATATAACTACATTAAACATAAATATATCAATTGAGAAACAATTTTATTTTTCTAATGAATTTTAATAAATATAATTATTTTTATTATTATTAATATAAATATAATTTATTTATTTCAATATATACAATATGGATATCAAATCGAAGATCATCAAAAGATGATTAATTTGATTTATTATATATGTAAAACCGATAAGAAATACAAAAGTTATCAACTTTTAAAATATATTTATAATTCAATAGCTAATTGAAGGAAACAAATCAAAAGTTAGGGATATATTAGTCACTTAGTGTCTCACTATGTAAAATTACAAGGAATTAAAGGGTTATATTAGTACAAGTGATATTAAAGTACCTAAGTTAGCTAAATAATATTTATGGAATGTCCAAACCTAGATTATTAATTATTAATATATCAATATTATTTATCCAAACCTAATTACGAAGCATGATTCTTCGCCAAGTAGGATTCCGAATCACCAGAAACAGCCACGTAGGCTCAGCGCATTCGGTAATTATATATACTAGTTCAACACCCGTGTATTACACGGGTGCTTGCTAATTTTTTTCTTAAAATCTAAAAATTAATGAGAAAAAGTAGTTTGAAAATTTAAATACCTTTTATAAGAATATATATATATTATTATATATTTATTATGACACTTTTTATTTGTGCAACTTACTTGTGTTATATTATACTAATTTTTTTTAACTTACAATATATAACTATATTACATATAAATATATCAATTGAAAAATAATTTTATTTTTCTAATGAATTTCAATAAATATTATTATTTTTTATTATTATAAAGATAAATATAATTTATTTATTTCATATATATACAATATGGATGTCAAATCGAAGATCATCAAAAGATGATTAATAAGATATATTATATATGTAAAACCGATAAGAAATACAAAAGTTATCAACTTTTAAAATACATTTATAATTCAAAAGCTTATTGAATGAAACAAATCAAAAATCAGGGATATATTAGTCACTTAGTGCCTCACTATTTAAAATTACAAAGAATTAAAGGGTTATATTAGTAAAAGTTATATTAAAATACCTAAATTAGCTAAATAATATTTATGGAATACCCGAACCTAGCTTTGTCTTATAAGATTTTGCGACAAGGATATTACTGGCCAACCTTAAAAACCGATGCCGCCACATGGGTCCGCAAATGTCCGAAGTGCCAACTTTTTGCACCCAACATTCATCAATTCCCTGAAGAGCTCAAATCAATCTACAGTCCATGGCCTTTCGCTAAATGGGGAATCGGCCTCATCGGTCCCCTGCCCACCGGAAAAGGTGGCGTCCGATTTGCCATTGTTGCGGTTGACTACTTCACCAAATGGGCTGACGCCGAAACATTAGCCACGATAACCGAACAAAAAGTTGTTGAATTTATATGGAAGTCCATCATTTGCCGCTTCGGAGTACCGAACTCAATTATCACAGACAACAGTCGACAATTCGAAGACAAGCAGCTTGAATCTTTGTGTGAGGAATACAACATCAAACATTTTTTCTCCTCGCCATATCACCCACAATCCAATGGTCAAGTTGAAGTTGTTAATAAGCTCATAAAGAATGGCCTCAAAGTTCGACTCGATGCTGCCAAAGGATCCTGGCCTAAAGAGCTGCCGCACGTCCTATGGGCCTATCGAACAACTACAAGGACTTCCACTGGCGAAACTCCATTCTCACTAACTTACGACTCAAAAGATGTGGTCCCAGTCGAACTTTGTGAACCTACTTACCGAATTCAGCATTTCACCAAAGAGTCCAACTCGGACAACATGAAAGCTAATTTGGACTTGCTTGAAGAACATCGTACCCGTGCTGAACTCAAGAACGCCGCTTACAAACATAGAAGCGAGAGATATGTCAATTCTAAACTCAAGCCTCGTTCATTCCGGGTTAGCAAACTAGTCCTCAAGCGTATAATGGGGCCTGACCCTGGTCCACTTAAACCGAAGTGGGATAGACCGTTCCAGATCATTAAAGTCCTACCCCATGGAGCATATCGACTCGCTCATCCTGGTGGAACTCCACATCAGTATCCGTGGAATGCTGTTTTCCTAAAGAAGTTCTACCAGTGAATGGTCCGAAGTCGGGCAACTGATTTTTCTTTTGAACGGACCTTCTCTTTGCCTCTTTGAGGAAGCGAAGATGCTCTTCTGATGTAATGAAAGTTCAAAGACTTTCACTTTTGAAATCCGAGCAACAGTTCGGTAACGATGTAAAATATTTTGAAACTCGGTTATATTAATATTTTGTACTGATGTAAACATTGCGACACTCGGTCTCGCTGATACCCCATAATACATCCAAATCCCACGCATTCTTTGGTTGGGGTTGAAGCTCGTCCACGTCACTTCAGCAAACATGATTTGACGAGGTCTCATTGACAGCCGAGCACACTTGGTTCGGTTGAGGCCGTTCCGTAATCGAACCGTGACGAAGTTCGGTGACCCCTTTATAGCTGACGCCTCGTAATACATCCAAATCCCACGTATGGTTTGGTTGGGCTAAAGCTCGTCCGCGTCACTTCAGCAAACATGATTTGATGAGGTCTCAGTGACAGCCAAGCACACTTGGTTCGGTTGAGGCCGTTCCGTAATCGAACCGTGACGAAGTTCGGTGACCCTTCTTTTTTCAACTCAGACACAGCCTGAACGGTGTCGAGTATTGCAAGTTCAAAACAACTTGCTTGTCGGTTCTCCATACTACCGACTTTCCAGAATATGACATTAGACTCAGAAAAGGAATTCAGACTCGACAAAATATCGAGCTATCCTTATTTATCGTACATTAATCATTTACTGCACATGCGCACTACGCATCGGCATTGTCAGTAATGCATTCATACATTTATACGCGCGTCACACATACATTCATTACATATGCGCATCAGACATACATCTTGACGTATAAATCAAAAGAATACAATAAACCAAACGCCTTCATTTGTTTGGGCCCACACTGGTTAGGCAAAGTCAATAAGACCTTCCCGGCTGGGAAATATGCGAAAGAAAAAAACATTACACCGAGTTCTTCAGCTCGGTATGATGAAGCCTTTATGTTGACGAGCATTTTCGGTCAACGGTTAAAATGGAAGATATTGAAAACGTGGAACTGGAAACAAAGGAAAGATATGATTTAATCACGATTTTTATTAAACGATCACTAGGTCGGCCCCTCGTACGGGATCGGCACTTGCGATGTACTTACCATTATTATAAGAGTTCTTTACAAATTTAGAGAGAGAAAATAGGAAGAAGTTAGATTTAGTTGAGGATTCAACAACCCCAAAATAAATGAGGTGAGCTGCTATTTATAGTACTCTTAAATGGGGTACTGTTCACTAGTCTTGTCGCACAGTAGGTTTGCAGAGCAGATCGGCGCCTCCCTGACAGTTCATTAATGCGATTTGAGGTTTCTTCAATCACTGCCTGTCAGGCATTTAATGCAAGCATGGGCAGCATTTAATGTCAATTGACTTTCTTGACTAGGCTTGCATGTTGATTAGATGACTGTGACAGGCCGTCCTATCAACGAATGATGACCTCCCAAGTGACGAGTATTTTAATAGCGGCCGGATCGGCGCTATCCTTTGGCAGGGCGGCTCTAACATATCCAGATCGGCACCCACGCTCTGAAGGCCCGCACGGCCCGGGTGAACCTTTCTCCAGTTCGGTACCGTGGTGAGACCGGTCCGGCACCCTATGAGTCCGGGTGCCGGGCTCGAGAAACATTCTCTTCAACCCAGACTGCATATAACACCTTGACTCAGGTCGGCTCCTGCACTCTTGATCGGCTCGGCACTTTTTAGAAGTTCAGTCCTACCCAGTTCATGGGGCCGACCCGTTTGGTTCTGACCCGACTGATCCGGATGTCAACACTTTACTTTCACCAAGTTCTTAAGCTTGGTAAGGCTAGAAAGTTCGCTCCTAATCGAGTTCTTCAATTCGGTGGGCAAATATATCATACCGATAACATCTTTGCATATAGATCGATAGCAAAACAAGGGGTTCGAGTGCCCGCACCAGTTCAAATATATACTATTATCATCATTACAGACGCAAATCCATCCAACGCATCTTATTACACACAAAAACCGGGTACCGAATTACCCAACCAGGCCAACCAGGCCCCATTCACATATCAGTTTCCCATAGTTGACTATCCACGCAGTCGACTCCACTCGTCAGAACAAAAAACAAGATTACCGTCAATACGACATGTCAAAGCCTAAACACGATCCACGAAACGTCCACGGGTCCCAAAACACCCGATCAACGTCGATACATTATTTTTCACGGCTAAATTGACTATACATGTGACTTTAGAACAGTTCTATTCAGAACATGTCCTAAAGTCAGGGGCCTACTGTTAATACCCAATTTTGGCCTCGCCTATTAAAATATTACACGTGGATATTTATTATATCAATTGTTTTATTTTAGGGCCCACAAATAACACCATTTGTAATAATAACGGGTCCACCAGAAACATATATATACCCCAATGATGGACGTCATAGATAAGTCTGAGGGGCTATTCTTTACTTTTTCTCTCTCTTTCTCTCTGATGAGTTTTCCTCCAGACATGATTTTCAAGAATTGTTATGAAATTCTATTCACAAATTACATACAAAATATTCCCAGAAATCTCATATAAACACAATATTTCGAAAACCCCATGTTGATACAAATTCGCATATCAACACAAAAAATATATACAAAAATTTAATTTAATATATTAATATTTATAAATATATTAATATAGTTATATATAAATATATATATTTATATATACGAAAATATATATTAATATATATTATATGTTTAACAAAAAAAATATATATATATTAACATATGCAAATTTTGTAAATAATTTTTTTATATTTAAAATATATATATTAAG
>CACSLK010003174.1:80683-93467 GCA_902706635.1 Striga hermonthica
GTTAACATATTCAATAACAATTTATATATATAGGAATTACGTATGAATAAATTATATTAAAATATAAAATTAATTATAATAAATTAATTAAATATAAAATTAATTATAATAAATTATATTAAAATATAAAATTAATTATAATAAATTAATTAAATATAAAATTAATTATAATAAATTAATTAAATATAAAATTATAATAAATTAAATTAAATTAAATGAAAATAAAATAAATAAAGATAATTAAAATATAGAATTTTATTAATTCATATTTTGTGTTAGAGTAAACCATATTAATAATATTTAATAAATAAGATTTTCATTATTTATTATTTAATAATCAGTTATTTTGTTTATTATTTTATTTTATTTGAATTCACCTATTTTATACTTTATCAACTTATGTTATATTATTTTTATTATATTTTAATAAATATAACTTATTATGAAATAATAAATAAAAATAAATAAAAATCTTAAATAAATATAATAAATTAAAAATATAATTTAAGTAAATAAAATTTTAAATAATCGTAATAAATAATAAAACAAAATGTGTTATTTTATATAAAATAATAAAATATTAAAAAACTTAAATGAAATAATAATTTATTATATAATAATAAGTTATTATATTTATTATAAATTTATTTTAAATAAATAAATAAAAATATTAAATAAATATAATATTATTAATATGATTCACTCTAACACAAAATATGAATTCGAAAAAATATATTTTAATTATCTTAATATATTATTTTTAATTCAATTTTATATAATTTTATTTAATATAATTAAATTATTTTTTTAGATTTAATTTGATTTCTCCATACGTAATGTAATGTGTATATATATAAAGGGTTATCACATTTAACAACTAAGTTGGACTGGTGTGGTGGTAGCTAAGGCTACCCTTCAACCCAGGATCGAATCTCAGAGCGTGCATCATTGACACGTGGAAACACCACGTCATCACAAAAATGCCATATCAGCAGAACGGGCCTCCACGTCACCAGAACAGGCCCAAAATTGGGCCCTGTGATTCGAATTGCAAAAAATAACTAAAGTGGTGTATTAAATTGCTAAATTGCAAAGGTGGTGATTAAATTGCAAAAACATGAAAGGTGGTGCTTTTATATGCAATTTAGCCAAAAAAAAAAATATATAAACCCAAAGCCAAACTAGCTGAATTGAAAATAGAACAGCTTTGTTCAATTGTAACCCTAGCCTAACACTCTAATTATTCAAGAGGGAAAGTTCAAGACTCTGGTTTGCTCCTTTCCACGTTCTCCCACCCATCAATCATCAATGTGCAATTACCATTTATGGCTTCCCTTTTCGCATTAGCCACTCTAGAACTCCACCGCCGCCGCCAGATTATTCACCGCCGGCGGCCTTGCCTCTCGCCATGGTAAAACCCCTTAAACCCCATTACTCCCGATACCTCCTTCTCGGCAACTCCGTTCCCCGCCGCTGTCCCTCCCTCCGTTTCTCATCAAAAATTGATCTCCACAATCACGGATCTTCGAATCTCGTGCACCGCGTCTGTGAGATATTATCCAATCCACGTGTGCCATGGCGGGGCAGCTCGGAGCTTACATCCCTGAACCAGAAGCTGAAGCCTTGCCACGTCTCGAAAATTATCGAGACCCACAACAACACCGATTCTGTTCTTCAGTTCTTTTTCTGGGTTTCTAAAGCGCCTTTCTACAAACATGATATGAGATGTTACGAGGTTATGTTGCATAGGCTTGTTAAAGATAAGAACTTTGCACCCGCAAACCACGTTCGGATTCTAATGATTAAAGCCTGTAGGGACGAGGGGGAAATTGTGAGGGTTGTCGACTTCTTGAATGAAATTTGTAGAAAGGGCCTTTCTTACAACTTATATAGCTTCAATTCTCTCTTGATTCAGTTGGGAAAGTTTAATATGGTTGTTGCAGCTCAGAATGTGTATAGGGAATTATTAAGAAGTAGGATCAGTCCCAGCTTGTTGACTCTGAATACCATGATTAACATCTTTTGCAAGAAGGGAAAGGTTCGGGAGGCCGAGATTATACTGGCCCAGTTATATCAGTATGAATTTTCACCTGATGTGTTCACCTACACTTCTTTGATTCTCGGGCACTGCAGGAACCGTGACTTGGATAAGGCGTTTTGTACTTTTGATGAGATGCTAAAGAAAGGTGTTGACCCTAATGCAGTTACATATTCTACTCTTATTAATGGTTTATGTGATGATGGAAGGGTGGACGAGGCTCTGTGCTTGCTTGATGAAATGATGGAGAATGGGATCAAACCTACGGTGTATACCTTCACTGTCCCGATTACTGCATTGCTTGCAGTTGGGCGTATAGATGAGTCGATTGCTCTTATCGCCCGCATGAGAAATATTGGTATACAACCAAATGTGCAGACATATACAGCCCTAATCAGTGGTTTGGCAAAATCTAACCTCATTGAAGTTGCCATAGGGTTGTACCAGAAGATGGTGAAAAGTGGATTGGCCCCCACCACGGTCACGTACAATGCTTTGATAAACCAATTGTGTGAGAGAGGGAAAATAGATACCGCCTTTAATATCTTTAACTGGATGAAGAGATATGGCCACTTGGCCAAAACCGAAACCTATAATTCGATGATAAAGGGGTTCTGCGGGGTTGGAAATGTTGAGAGGGCCATGATTCTGTTAAATGAAATGCTGAAGGTGGGTCCACCTCCTAGTGTGATCACGTACAACACGCTCATCAATGGATACACGAGACGGGGCTATCTAGACAATGCTAGGAGGTTGATGGAGGTTATGAAAGAAAATGGATGTAAACCCGATCAAGTGACGTATGCAGAGCTTATTTCGGGGTTTTGCAAAGGGGATAGGCTTGATGAGGCGTCCACATTATTTCAAGACATGAGTCAGCAAGGTCTGAGCCCGAACGAGGTGAATTATACCTCCTTGATTGATGGTATGTGCAAGAAAGGAAAAATTGATGATGCGTTGAATTTATTTAGCCAGATGCAATCGGCTGGTTGTCGTCCGAACATTGAAACGTACAATGCCGTTCTAAATGGCTTATGTAAGGAGAATAGGTTTGCTGAAGCCGAGAAGCTTTGCAGTAAGATGATGGAAGCTGAGCTGTCCCCTAACGTGATTACGTACACCACTTTAATCGATGGTCTCTGCCGGAATGGTGGGTTCCATCTCTCTCTCAAAATTTTCCATGAAATGGAAAAAAGAAATTGCTCACCCAATTTGTACACATATAGTTCATTGATCCACGGTCTTTGTCTGGGAGGTCAGATCGACGATGCAGAGATTTTGTTCAAAGAGATGTGGACTAAAAAATTATATCCCGATGAGGTCACGTATACCTTGTTGATCGATGGATGTGTCTCTCTAGGTAGACTAGACCGTGCATTTTCGCTGCTTTTTCAGATGATAAATTCAGGCTGCATGCCAAATTACCGGACTTATTATGTTTTGCTGAAAGGAATACAACAGCACAATAGAATGGCTTTTGAAAAAATTGCTGTTGAAAATGAAACTACAAACAGTCAGATTTTAGATTTAAAAGATATTACCTCTGATACCTTTCGCTCTTTATTAGTTAGGATGTCTGAGGTCGGCTGTGAGCCGTCAGTTGATACATATTACACTTTAATTTCTCGGTTGTGTCATGAGGGCAGAAGCCGTGAGGCAGAAGAGTTGGTTGAATTTATGAAGGAGAAAAGTCTGAGTCCTAATGAGGCTATATATTGCTCTCTTCTCAGTGCGTACTGCAAAAATCTGCAAGTAGATGCTGCTCTGAATCTACTTAATTTGCTGACTTCAAAGGGTTTCAAGCCTCCTTTGTCAAATTATGCAGCAGTTGTATGTGCTCTCTGCAAAAGAGAACGAACCAAAGAGGCTGTGGTGGTTTTCTTGCGAATGCTTGAGAGACAATGGAATGGTGATGAGATTGTGTGGACCATCTTGATTGACGGCCTTCTCAAGGATGGGAATTCGAAAGTGTGCATGGATTTTCTTCATGCGATGAATTCCAAGAATGTCCCTATTAGCAAGCAGACGCGTTCAATGCTAGCAAGCGAAGTGTTGAAAATCGATAAATCAAGGGATGAAAGCCAAGTGGACGATGCTTTAGCGGTCCTAAGAAACAAGTAAACATGCTTAGTATCCATTCTATTAGATGAAACAGGGCGAAGTTCTGCAGAAGATGCAGATTTTGTTTACAAGTCAAGCCACATCGAATTAGTGGTGAGCTTATTATGCTGTTCTCTTTAGAGTTGCTTGTACTTAGTAATGTTTTTAAAATTCTCTATGTCTCAAGAATATTTTTATTGTCATGCAGATCACATTATATACTCGGTCATTACTATGGAGCTGCCCAATTATTGGGATCTCACTCATGGATGTCATACTATCTATGAATGCGATGTGGCCTAATGTGACTGGGTTTATTTACAATTAAGGTATGTGTTCATATTAATTCCTTTTGGACTTGAAATAGTTGTTATGGTAACGATAACATATTTAGATGCTATAATCAAATAACAGCAATAGTTGCCATGCTGAACCAAACATAGGTTGCTTAGTGGGCAGTGATGTGATTTCTTGTTACTAAATTGGTTGGGTTTTGCTATTTTTAGGTCGTTTTGAACTAAAAGAAAACTTTTTTGTAGTTCTCAATTGTATTGATGGCCATAAACATCCAAAAAGTCCTTATAAATCTCAATTTGTCAAAGACAAGGAGAAGATAAAGGAAAAGATGTTTTAAATAGTAACACACGTATGGACCAATTATGTTTGACTGACTAAAGTCAAGGACGTAAGAAAGTGTTCGAAAATCGAAAGAATGAAATTATAATAGTAGCTACCTGTCAACAGAAGGTAGATCTTGTTGTAGGTAATTGCGTTGACTTCATCCTTTGAAAAAACTAATACTTCTAAGCTCTAATTTGAATCTTATTGGGTTTTGAGATTGGCTTGTGAGGGTGGTAGTAATTTATATCGTGATATTTGAAAGTTGTGCTGTTTAGATGATCTGTCTTGGCATCATTTAGCTCCTGCATCTTTGACTTGTAAACTGTGATCAATACACCAAAAGTATTCGTATATATTAGTTTAACAACCTGAATATTTGGTTTATGATATTGGGCACCATTGTTATATGGTTTTATGTTATAATTTAGGCCTAGTGAATCACTTTTAAAATGTTTAATTTGATAAGTTTTGTTGCAATATGTACTTGAGCCTCTGTTGTATGAATGTTGATTTTGGAGTTTTTGTTTGTTGTTATTCAGGTTTTGTACGGTACCAAACTGCTTCGGTCTGAAGTTGTTGAAGATTGGAAAGAGAACCCAATGCAATTGCAATGACGGGTTTTGATTTTTATCCAACTCTTTTTTCATTCTTTTTATTCTTTGCCACACAATTATGGCCTTTTGTTTTCTATACAGAGCCTTGTAAGCTTAAATTAGCCATAGCTTTAGCTTGTATATGCTACAAAAATTATTCTTCTTCTAGAATCCAGTGAGTCACACAGGGAATACACATGGTGCCAGTAAAACAAGACTAACGTACAATAAGTACACAATAAGCTCACTCACTTTATGCCCATATATGTGTGCAACAATTAGAAAGTTGAGATCATATCATGACTTGTCTGAGTGTGTATGGATCCAATGTAAAAAGTGTTTACGAGGGTAAGATGGAAATTTCCCATTAGCTTCCCTCTAAGCTCTATATTTTCCTGAAAATTCCGAGCCAGTCGACTATTATAATTTCCTGGAGAAACAGATCATGGGAAAGCAAAGACGTCGATGGTCATCTATCGTGTTACGACAGGAACAGCTACAAAGGTTGAAAGACATGAATACATAATCTGTTATATGATTTTGTTTTTGCAGTCGTGTAGTTTGAATTGTAACATAAATTTTGAATTTTTCTCTTTCTTTAGGCTTTGTCCAAACTATGTATAAGCAACTGAATTTAGATCACTCCACACTATGCTTTTGGACAATGGCTAAATTACAAGTGAAATAATATACAATTTGATAAGTTTATACTAACATGTTCAAAATGAATCATGTTAAGATAACAATCACACTTAATAAAAAAATATCAGCAATTAAACATAGATAGACTTTATAAGTTTCCTGACACATAAAAAATAAAAATTAATGTCAACTGGACGATTGACCTACTATTCTGCTCAAACCTTAATTACATTTGAAAAAACGCAGAAATAGAGGTTCGATCGGTTTGGTTTTGTGCTCAAAGATGTCGGCTTGGACTGAACCGAACTGCAAATTTTACGAGTTCAGTTTACTTTGTTTGGTTTCGTGTGGTTTTACATCGAACTTCACCTAAAATCTAATCACTGGTACCCTTCAATTCCCTGTTTCTACATTTGTTGATCCGTTTCGACCCGATTCGGGTTGGTCCTCCGCAGTCCCTACCATACACATGCTATAGTCCATAACAAGAACAAGAGAAAACACAGAGAACTAAGTGAGAGAACTCGAAGCACTCATCAGCTTTCAGCCACCCTAACAATATTTCTGTTCAAAGATGCAATCTTTATCGCCATTTTCCATCCACCATCTCCTATTTTCCTTCGCCGTTCAATGTATATCTGATTATTATCCGCTTTTCTTTGTTTCCTGTCGAAAACCTTTATGTTGTCTATGTTAATTTATTTTTCATTTTTCTAAACAGGTTTGTTGAGAATCTCGTTTTGCCAAGATGGGTTTTGCTCCGCGCCATCGATCTTGGAGGCTCAGCCACTCTATTGGAAAGCCACCAATCCAACTCTCGCACCCTCTCATCTTCAAGGTTGGTTCTTTTTTATTGGGTTTCGATGATTTATTGTGACTGGTTGGAAAGAGGAAAGGAAAAGCATCTTTGTTATGGCCGTTTTTATGTTTGATGCTGGGCTTGTTTTTCGTAATCTTGTTTAACCAAAAGAGAATAATGGCTAGCTTGCAGTTGCAGTGTTTTGATTTTCTTGTAATGAGAGGTTTCAGATTATAAGGAGTATAATCTGGTGATGCTAGAAAATTTAAAAGTGACTGGCAGCAGAAGCTTAAAAAAAAAAAAAGTAATTTTTTGTTTCTTTCAAGAATCAGCCTCAGCTCATGGTTTTGCTTTGCATAATTTAATCATAATGCAGAGGGTTGTTTTAAGTTATGATTATGCCTTTGGTGTGACTTGCATACAAAGCAGACTCGTGAGCCAAGTATATTAGATTGTGGGATCAGTAGTTGATCTTGTGGTTCTGTTGTTTTAGACTTGCCAGGATTTACACGCAGTGTTTACATGAGGGACCATGCTCTGATAACTCCCGAAAGTCATGTCTTTAGCCCTTTGCCCAACTGGTATGACGTGTGGGCTTCTAAGCTTAGTTCACAATTGGTGTAATATTTTCTTTATTCGTCTTTGTATATGGATTTGACAGGACTAATACATTGGGTGCTTATCTCATTACACCACCAATGGGGTCACATTTCGTTATGTACTTGGCAAAGATGCAAGGTGGGGTTTTGAGAGGTTACATACATTGTTTTCTTGTGAACTGAAGTTAGAGTCTCCAGTAATTTCCAGTCCACTATTCGCTTGATAAGTAACTTGCTTATCTGATACTGGTTATGCGGAAGTATCTATGTTGATGAGGAAGTTAAGAATATATTTTCATTTTGAAAATTTTGCCATCATCTAATTTTTGCAGAGAATTCAAGATCAGGGCGTCCACTTAAGGATGTTGAGAGGTCCGGAAGTTTTATTTCGGATAAGAATTTTGGAATAAAATTCAGTTTTATGTACCAATTTGCATAAGTAATATTTGTGGTTGTCTTTCACATCTGACAGAAATAATTTTATGCTTCTGCTTGCACAATCAGGTTTATATTCGTGCTTCAGGGAGTGGTGACTCTCGGTGATGCATCAGGCATTACACACGAACTAGAGGTATAAGAGTTAAAATTAAAATGTATGAAAGCTCTATTGATCTCTTCACATATTAAAAGAAGCATGAAAATGTTATGTCTGAACTTGTAGGTGGATTCATATGCCTATCTTCCTCCAAACGCAGAGCATTCGTTGAACTCAAGTGCATCTGCCACACTTATTATATTTGAAAGAAGGTTATTTTGTTAATCTTTTTCCTAGGCATCATTCTATTTTTTTTCTATGTAAGGTACATCTTTCAGATTGATATTAACAACTCTTATGCCCTTATATCCTTGGCTTGTAAAATTATGCTCATCTTCATTGTGAACTAGCCTGAAGAAAATGAATATAAACAAACAATAAAAAAGGATAAGAAAATGAAAATAAATACACAATAACAAAAATGCCATCTGTTTCGACATAAACTTTGACAGGGTTATTTATTTCATCTCAGGCACAATTACTTGGAAAATCATGCTCCCGAACAGATTATTGGTTCAACAGATGAGCAGCCCCTTCTAGAGACCCCGGGAGAGGTAAATTTATGATTATTTTTCCTTCTGTTTATTACTCTAAATGTCTTGCATCTCCTAAAATAATAGTTTCTGGCCAATGGGCAAGAAAAATAAAGTAGCTTTTAAATAGGCAGAATATTTATGCATCTTCAAAGTGATGCAGGCAGAATGTAGGTTATATTTGGTTTTGTCAATTCATTGGCTCAGTTTGTAGCTCATTATTATTTTTTTAATAATTAATCTGCAAACTAACATTTTTTATTTGTCTCATCCTGCTTAGGTCTTTGAGCTAAGGAAGCTACTTCCAACTTCATTGCCTTATGATTTCAACATTCATGTAAGTTGCAACCTAGGAAATCTATTGAACCAAGCAATCTGGTTCCTATATTATTGGTTTCAATAATATAGTTTTGAACTCAAACATGATATTTGAAACCTGAAATTTCTCATAAAGTTTGCTGCATTTTGTGTGAGTTCTAACATTTTAAACATACACAAGGAATAAGTGAAATTTCAAAATTTTCATACAATTGTGTTCTACCCTTGTTTTAATTTAGTTGATTCTTAGAAGGGTTTTTGTTTTTATGGCAACATCTCATTATACACCAAGCTTCTCATTTCCCAACCAAATCCTATGCTTTAAGTAAATTATATGTGTTGTGGCGTCAGATCATGGATTTTCAACCCGGTGAATTCCTCAATGTAAAGGTATGCTACCTTACTTAGTGTATATCAAACCCTCAACAATATGAGATGCAATCCATTTGACATTTATAAAGAAAAAATAAAGGAAAGGCAAGATATGTGTCAAAAACAAAAAAGGCAACTTTTCATTTTATTGCAATTCACATTTACAGGAAGTTCACTATAACCAGCATGGTTTGTTGCTTTTGGAAGGTCAAGGCATATACCGCTTAGGTGATAGCTGGTAAGGAAGAGACGTAAATCAATTCTTTTGTTTCAGAAAATTACATTATCCAATAATCCATTTTGGAAAACTTTGACTTGGAAACCACAGATAATCTGCAAGCTTCATATATCTCAGTGTTGTTTATCCTACTGAAGGGCACACGAAGATTCTCATAGAAAGTTATAATTTTTTTATTGTGTGATTGTATTCATTTGGCTATTGCCTTGTCGACTTGTCACATGTTAACCCTACACATAGATTTACGATTCTTTCCTTTTTCCGGTATTTCTTAGGCATAACAATACCAGTTTCTCATAATTTGTATCATGTAATACTTGTGAAATCAGGTATCCTGTTCAAGCTGGTGATGCAATTTGGATGGCCCCATTTGTGCCTCAATGGTAAGTATAAAGAGAGTTAGCATGCTCTTAAACTGTAAGTTGAGGACAGCATATATTAAAGACTTTTTGTTTTCATCCTTTTTCAGGTATGCTGCACTCGGCAAAACAAAGTCGCGCTATTTATTGTACAAAGATGTCAACAGGAACCCTTTGTAAAAATACAATTGAACAAATTATATCGATCAACTTGTGACCTCATGACTGTATAAAATCATGAATAGCTATCTTTAGATGCACAAGACTTAATCTTGAGGTTGGTCTAATTATTCAAGATTGTGTGTGATGAATGTTTTGGAAAAGCAAATCAAATGGTAATAGTAAAACCATTTCTTGTTTTGGCCAAGAATGGTTTGTTATCGCTATCTTGCTTGTGATAATTTTTTCACCAATCAGGTAAATATGGTATCTTATTGTTTAATTTCATTAACCTTTTACTTAAGAATCAAGTGGCATACAAGATGTTCAAGTAGTAGTAGTGTAATACATACCTATCAATCAATAATATTCATAATTAATCTCTTCCTCTCCCATTTAATATCTAGCTGCCACAGTTTTGCTTTAATTCTTAAAATACAGAAGAAGAAAAACTGAATTTGTGGTCAGAAAATCATAAAACGACAACTACTACGTGAAAGAATCAAGCTGACAAGTGAACCAAAACAGATGGAAAAGTAAGACATATAGTACGTGATATTTGTTATCAATGTCAACTAAAAGGGAACAAAAACACTTCTCACATAACTATCCATTAAAATAGATGATAACTGATGGACATTGTTACCAGAAACTGGTAAAATTAACTTCAGTTCTATAGCCATTATCACATCATGAATATGAACTTTTCTAGAACAGCAAGCTGGCCCAAGCACCAATGAAAGCGAACCCGCCAAACGGGGCCAGTTGAGAGTACTTTCTGTCTTCTAGGTATGCCACAGCATAACACCTGCAAACCGCAAACATTAATAGTTGCAAGTATATGCACCGCCATCAAAAGCTTATATACATTAAACAAAATGGGTTCGGATTCTGCTTCAACAATAATTCGTTTATTACTCTCAACAATAACGTTAATCGTAATCCAATGTGTAACAAAATGGACGACAAAACGAGGATTCTTGAAATGCAGTTGCCAGAAGAATCATATTGCTAAAAACAATGTACTGCAGAACTAGCAGCCAGAGTTGGCCTATACCCACAAACATATTATGCAATAACTTCGACAAACAGATTGAAGCTTCCAAAAAAACTAATCAACTGCTTTACAAATAAAACCGGCATAGCAAGACGACATATTCTCTCATGTGTTTTAGATTTGGATTTCTTCACTATGTTCCAATTTTGAACCCCAAATTCAGCTTAAAGGGTACGGGAAAAATAGAGGCTTGTCTGTCTGTTTTTCTTATTATTCCCTTCCCTCTCTAGCATTATAGTCTTCGTTGATATCAAAACAGTTGGAGAATTCGACCCTACCGATGTGGGGATTGCCCAGACCAGGGTCCGAGCCATCGGATCGCAATCACACACACACACACACACATGTGGGTGTGTGTAGGGTGAAATCCGCACAAACAGTCTCACACATTTTTGTACAAGTCGGCCTAAATGGCCGTGAATAGCAGCTAGACTGAGGAGATAACTAAAGAATCAGAAATTTAAGAAGAGAAACTTACGTCCCAGAAAAAGCCACTATTCCAGAAGTCAATAGGCCTCCAAACTACACACAGAACAACATAAAAATAAACAAAAAAAAAAAAAAATGGCAGAGAAGATTTGCCACAAAGTAACAGCAGAACAAATGGTAATAAGTAGTGGGCTCACAATATTTGGGCGTTTAGTTAAAGGAGCTGCAAGTAGAGCTGCTGTGTGAACCAAATGATACAGAGAAGCTGTGTGCCATACCTTATACACCCAAACATTAAACAAGTAAGAAAATATTAAAGATTTAACCTTTTAAAAATCGGGGAAAGAAATGAGAAGAAAAAAAGGAACAACATTACCTCTTTGTAAGAAGGGTTCTTGGGCTTAAAGCCATGGGCGCCGTATGTTCCCAACCCAAGAGCCGCTACACCTACAAACAATTGCAGAAAGATACAATTTTTAACATGTAAATGGGAAGAGAGAAAATAATTTGGAGAAAACAACAAACAATAAGAGAAAAGTGGAATTAAGGAAGAGATTGAACGAGGTTAGGGATACCAGAGAGAGCTGCTACTTTGTGCCACATAAGAGGATCCATTTGCCCTCTTTTTTTTTTTTCCTTGTGTTTTTGTTTCTTTGCAGAATGCTTTCAGTTTTTTGACTTGAAAAAAGACTTGGGAATGTTTATGAATTTCCAATTTGGTCCATCATTTTTCGTGAAACTTCACATTAGACTTCTTCTATGAGGAAATCACTATTAGACTTCTTCTATGAGCCACAAACTAAAATTAGACATGCTGGATAGGCTGATGAGCACAAAGATTCTTATGATTTACTACTTATATTCATTAATGTGATTAATGTATATGTTCCTGTGTAATATTTCTGGGTGCAAACCAGTCAGAATCGAGTTCGAGCCCTTAACGAGCGAATTATCGAACTCGACTCGTTTATCAATATTAACTAGAGATTGAACTATAACGAACTCGAGCATTAATGAACCCAACTATAAAAAACTATATAAAAAATATTATTTTCGAGCCTTAGCAGCCGAGCCAAGCTGACTCACCAATTAAATGAGCTTATCAATGAGCTCGCACTCGACTTATTTATCAAACGAGTTGAGCTGAAAGCTCAACTCGAACCTTAACAAGCAGAGTCGAGTCGAATTGACAAGGGACTCATTTTAACAGATAATTTTCATTATTTTTTTTGTGGTTTTTTTTTTTTTAAAAAAAAAATAGTAATACTACATCACACGGTTATTTAGAATGTTATATACAACAACAACAACAACAAAGCCTTTTAGTCCCAAACAAGTTGGGGTAGACTAGAGATGAAACCCAATAGAAACAGTAGTAAAAAAAAAAAAAAA
>CACSLK010003174.1:108743-118825 GCA_902706635.1 Striga hermonthica
CTCACCGAAAATCAGTTTTGAGAAAATAAATATACCACGAGTATCTACTCGGAACGTAAAATTTTTCTACAATATTTAATTCAACTCAAATTAAATATTTAGCCATCAAAATTTCAGTCAAAACCGGGTCAAACCCAAGTTTTATAACTGATTTTTCCAACAAGATACTGATGTAGCGCAGCTTCGAACGAAAGGAAAAAGAGATAAAACCTCAAGAAGATATTCTTCTATTTCATCAATTATGTTCGTTCAAGTCACAACCAAAAGAATATATAGACTCTCAATCCTACTAAATTCCTAACTTGCTAAACAAGTCATTATTCCAAAAGATAATTATTCTCCTAACAAGATAACAAGATAACTAAGGAAAGATAATAACAATAATTATGCAAGTAAATAATTAAGTTAGAGCTGGGATTCGGTCATATTTTTTCAAGAAAGCTATTGCGAGCTCGTCTCCATCATCCTCTCCCGGTTGAAAAGGATTCGCCCTCGAATCCGATGCGAGCTCGTCTCCGTCCAAGTTGTCACCTAAATATGGCACCAAATGCGTGACGTCGAACACATCAGACGTGCGAAAGTACGACGGTAGGCCAAGACGGTACGCACGAGGGTTAATCTTCTCCACAATTGTGACCTGGCCAATTTTACGAACCGACGACTTGGTATACGAGGTAGCCGAAAAGTTGTCTGCTAGCAAGACCGCCCACACATAATCACCGACTTCAAATCCATTATCGTTGATGCGTGTGCGTAAAACGGGATTAATTACTCCCGAATCCACTCGCAATTTCCCCATGTCAGAACCATTATTGCCAAAACCAACAAGATCAACTACAGAACTTCTCCCACTACTAGGACCAGCAACATAATGATTATCCTGCATGTTGTCAACATTTAGATTCCTATGAAAAGAACCAGCAGCAAACTCATTTGAAGAAGCACACCCACTATGCCCAACAGTGCATAACCTATAAACTGCAGGGTCAACTCGTTTCTGCTGCCCACTATTTTGTTTCACAATATTCCTCCTCCCACCACCAGGACCATCAGAATACAAATTGTTCGACTTGTGCTCACCCGACATCCGTCCCCCAGCCAATCCACCATTGCCATCACACCTGTAGGCATCCTCCCCATGCATAGAAACCTCGAGATCCCTCAAAAGACGAACCAGTTGTTCGAGAGCACCCGCATGTTCCACGACCTTGGCTGTCTCGGCACATGGCTCCGGCGCACAGAAAGGGTCCTCCGACAAGACCCGAGGGGAGAGATACTAACGGCGGAGAACCAAAGCACGACCCACATCCCCGAATAAGTGTTCTTCAGGCGGTTCGGGCTCTTTGTCAAAAATCGGAGGGCCATCATACAAGTCTCCCTCGTGAACCTCTCCATCCGTCCCGGCCATAAGGGCACGCGAACCGCCCCGCCGTGGACACGCCGATTGCCGATGGCCCGCCTCACCAAAAGCAAAACATTTCAGCCCTCCGCCCGGCCGGTTCCCAGCCGCCACAGTCGGTGCAACGTAGCCATCCGCCGCGGAAGATGAGCCCGCTGTTGTCGGATTTCCAAGGCCCCCTACAGCTCCTGGTGAACTCTCCATGGCTGGAAAAACACCCTGTGATGGTGTACCATTGCGACCGAACTGGAGTCCTTCAACCGCCGCGGACCGTGATGAACCAGCCGCAGAGGGCGCCGACAGAGCCAAATGCGGGTGAAAATCGATCGCTGGCACTGTGTTCACAAAATATTTTTACTACCCGCAAGTGTACGGAGTAGCTGCAGAAAGCGGCGAGCAAGGTCGTATTCCACAGAGACTGTTGTCAAACTAATTAAGTACCAAAATATAGACGATTAAATATTATCTAGACTAATGCAAATTCGATTGGAGTTTTTATTCTAAACTAATGAATGAATGCAAAAATAAATTCTAACACTAATAAAGGCTTATTCTAAATAAATCAAGTATGAGAAAATAGATTCTAGGCTATGCTTTCCTCGGGATTATTCTAGCCAAGTTTTCTTATTCATTCAAACCTTATTTAATTCTACCAATCGTAGGGATAATCGCTAAAGTGATTTCAACCTTTCTCTCGAACAAGCAAATCGTAGATATTAATTGCTATCTATCTCCTCTCGGTCTCAAGATGAACAACTAACTCCCATAAGCTCCTAAGATTCTAGTTCCCTCGCAAGATCCTATCAACCTCTCGGTCTGTTTAGTCTCTTACGTTATGAATTTCCCAATTCTAGCAATCAATTATCTTTTCTCGGTCTCAAATCAATTACAAGTATGCATTCATAGCGGCCGTCTACTCACACAATAATAATAAGCACAAAAAATTGATAAATTACTTCATAAAATAATCCGAGTACTCGCAAATCCTAGAATCTCAAAGAAATTTAGCTACTAAACATATTTTCAATACTCAAAATAAATAAATCCATGAGTTCAATGAAGAAGAAAAAGAGAAAAGAAAGAAGAACTATTGTTTCCGTTAGTTCCCGGATCTTCAATCTTGACTTCCTCGAATCCCTCGTGTGTTTCGTGCTTTCCCTAGGCCTCCAATGGTGTCCAAAAGTCTCAAAATCGTGTTCCCTATGTTCCTTATATACTGTAGGGTAAATATGGCTTGAAAAAGGGACAAAAACGCGTAGGAATCCTATTTTCTGCTGGTCTCTCTGCGCGTCACACGACCCGTGTCACATGCCACACGAGTCGTGTGACTTTCCTCGAACTTTTGGCCAACTTTCAGACTCACACGACTGGTCACACGACTGGGTCACACGACCAGTGTGAGTTCACACGACCAGTGTCACTTGACACACAGGTCGTGTGACAAAGCCGAAGAAAAATTCCACAAGAGCTCGATTTTTCTCACCCCACACGACTCGTGTCACATACCACACGAGTCGTGTGACCCTGACTGCACCATATTTTTGCCGTTTTTCGTCCCGATTCCATCTTTAACGCTTTTTCGGGCATATTTCCTGCAAAACCAACGACAACTATACCTCTATCA
This sequence comes from Striga hermonthica, assembly GCA_902706635.1. NCBI lineage: Eukaryota > Viridiplantae > Streptophyta > Magnoliopsida > Lamiales > Orobanchaceae > Striga > Striga hermonthica. Next base: position 111,767 of record CACSLK010003174.1, read on the forward strand.
TAGATTAATAAATCAAACGAAATGGTGCACAATCCCACAATAAACACGGTCAAACATCACACTATATCACTCATAATGCATGAAAATATGATGAACATCACACTGGTCGACCGCGTTGTTGCTGCTCGATGAGTAATGCCCGATGGTGAGCGTCTGCAACACTGTCTGGTGCGAACATATTCAGCATGTCGCGAATGCCGAGCCTCAATCCACCAACATAACGCGACACCAACTGAGCCTGAGTGTCCCGTATTTTAACTCGATTGAGAAGACGATAAAAATCACGGGTATACTCGTCGACGGACCGAACACCCTGACGTAAATTGTGAAGTTGCTAATACATAGTACTCACATAATTGAAGGGAAGGAATTCACGCTCAATGTGTTTCTGGAATTTGGCCCATGACACGATCTTAGGCTTACCCATCTGCCGGCGGGACTCCGTGATGTGTAGCCACCATGCAATGGCACTCCCGCGCAGGCGTGTGGCGACGAGTCCCACACGATGATTGTCCGGGACCTCCTTGTAATCCAACACCGCCTCGACCAAGCCTAGCCAGTCGAGAAAATCAGCCCCCTCGAGGCCACCAGTAAATTCTGGAATATCCACGCGAAAGGCGGACTCCCAACGCCGCTCACCGGCCGCCGCCTCCTCGTTCCGCTGCTCCTCCTCGGCGAACGGATTGTACTCCACCTCCGTGGCATCAGAGTCCTCGCCGTCGTCATCCCCACACGGCCCTCTCTGCCTGCCACCACCACGCTGATGACCGCGACCCCCGCGGCCCCCACGAAACCCCCCGCGACCGCCGGTTCTTCCATCGAGCCCGTCGCGGTTTACGCCGTCGCGATTCACCACTTGCTGGAGAACCATCCTGATGTCCGCCATGCCCTCGGTGAGGTCTGCAATCTGCCGGCCAAAACCCTCGTTCTGGCGCATAAGGGAAGCAATTGCCGCATCCCTTCTGTCATCGGCCTGATCGGTTCTCTTCGGTGGCATCGAGGATCGTAGCTGATTCTGATTACCAACTGATGTAGCGCAGCTTCGAACGAAAGGGAAAAGAGATAAAACCTCAAGAAGATATTTTTCTATTTCATCAATTCTGTTTGTTCAAGTCACAACCAAGAGAATAAATAGACCCACAAGTCATTATTCTAAAAGATAATTATTCTCCTAACAAGATAACAAGATAACTAAGGAAAGATAATAACAATAATTATGCAAGTAAATAATTAAGTTAGAGCTGGGATTCGGTCATATTTTTCCAAGAAAGCTATTGCGAGCTCGTCTCCATCAGATACCTTGCAACTTAAATTGGCTATATATGGCCATTTTACCAGTTTATAATTAAGCCCTCAATCAGTCAAGAAACAATATTGGACAAAGTACCCTATACATATATATATATATATATATATACTATATATTCAAGAATTTAACAGCTAGTTTCAACCAAATTCTCGTTTTTTATCAGTCCTCATCGCCCGAGAGATCTCCCCATCGGACATTATGTTTAGCAGCGAGATAGTGGGCCCCAACAGGTCCTCTACTCCCGTACGGATATAACTCGGGTGCAATTTTTCTTTCTTCCAATTCCTTAAGCAATGGCGTGAATAAGGCCCACGCAGCATCGAGTTCGTCACTTCTGATGAATAATCTCCGTTCTCCTTCAATCGCGTCTAGAACAAGTCTTTCATAGGCATCCGGTATTTCCCTTGGGTACCTTTTTGTTCACAACATATAGAGTAAGTATCCCAATAATATATATCACATTAAAGTTTCTTAAGATCAATTATCATAAATCTCAGTAAGCAAATATAATATATATATATATATATATATTTATCCATTGGAGTAAAGTGAGCTTAATTAGAGAGGTTTAACTGATCGATAAAAAATGTAATTATGAAGAAAACTATCCGGCCCTAGTATTTTGCTTACTTGCAATAGTAGACAAAAAACTGGCCCAGTTAAATTTGAAAATTTAAGACTTAACATCCCCCATCGACATATATTTTTATAAAGTGTACCCTCAAAGTCTAGCAGGGTTCAAGTGATAGCTATAGGTTCCCTAAATATAATCAGCCATTAATGGAAAAAACAAAAAATCGATAAATTTGAAATCAGGTAGCATGTAAACTGAATTTTCAAAGTCTATCCAATCTTGAACCATTTTACCTGGCTTTGTAAAGCAAGTTAAGGTCACTTCGGTCGAGTCTCATTCCAAGACCAGGAACCTTGTTGTTAATTTTTAAATATACAGCTTCATCTGGCTGTACACGAAGAACTAGTTCATTTGTGGCCTTGTCCAAATCCGTCCCGAAGTTTCGCTTGTACAGATTACCCGGAACATGTCTGAACTGAACTCTAATTTCAGCCCTGAGTTTTTACACAAAAACGGTCATCGAATGAAAGAATAACGAGAAATTTTCTTATGGAGTGGTTGCAAAGGCTTAAATGAAGTTATTGCTAGCTTTTTGCATAGCAGAATATTAAATTAGAAATATTCTTTAGATATTCTAATAGTCCATAAGGCATATGCATGAGTCGATCTACAGTAAGAAGGAATACATGGGAACAAAAAAACTGGAATAATAATGCAAAGTTATTTATGAAAATGTTGAAAAAGATATTCAATGAAAAATTAGACAATAATTGTCTACTGTCATAATTACTCGGAGATATTTCAATGATCAAATTTCAGGTTTGAGAGAAACACAGAGAAAATTCCTTTATTAGAATCGAATGACAAAATGGAGATAAGTAAAACAATGATCAAACAAAAAGTCAACTACCATCCTCTTTTTACTTCAGTAAATCACTTCATAACAAAAAAAGTTGGTGAAGGTGCGAAATAATAAGTTACCGTTTGGTGTGCAGAGCTTTTCCGGCTTTCATGAGAAAAGGGACCCCATCCCAACGGGCATTATTAATAAAAAGGGCTGCAGCTGCAAATGTTGGAGTTATACTGTTGCTAGGCACCGTTGGATCATCTGTGTAGCCTAAGTACGATTTTCCAACCTTCCTGTGGCCCTTATACTGGCCTACTATCACATCTTCAAGCTTCAGTGGCCTCATTGACCGCAAGACTTTGACCTGATTCGAGTTTTTATAACAGTTCAATGCCGTATAATGGTGATATGCAAATTTTTAATAGATCTAAGAAGGCCTTCAAACAGAATCTGAAGAGTAAACTAAACTGTTTGAATCTGAAGAGTAAACTAAACTGTTGGGCTTATGTTCGCTTTGCTCGGTGATTATTTTTTCTGCACTTTAGTCCTTGTACCTCGTTTTATCTAATTTTTCCTGTGAATCAAAAGAAAGAGTTACTTCATTCTAGATAAAATATACCTTCTCATTCCTAATATCTTCAGCATCCAAGCTGACAGGGGTCTCCATTGCAAATAACGCCAATATTTGCAGCAGATGATTTTGCATAATATCTCGAATGATCCCATAATGGTCAAAGTACCTAGCAAGAAATAGAACAGAAAAGTAGAGAAAAATATTCAAGACCCCGAAGAGACTTTCGATAAAAATATAAGGATGGGCTTATGAGCTCGCTCACCCTCCTCGTCCTTCTGTACCGAAATCTTCAGAAAATATAAACTGCACATTACGAATGTAATTCCTCGACCAAAGAGGCTCGAACACGAGATTTGAAAAACGAAGAACCGAAAGATTCTCGACCAACTCTTTCCCCAAATAATGATCAATTCTGCAACAAACATAAAATCGATCAACTTCTCTTTCTTATTCAAATTTGTCTCTCTTTGTTTTCTTTTTTTGGTCCTAAAAACAAGACAGACGCTGAGAGTATCATTTACCGGAATATTTGGTCCTCATTCAGATACTGCTTTAGACACCTAGTGAGCTCGCTAGATGATTCAGAGTCTCGGCCAAATGGTTTCTCGACAATGACCCTCGTCCACCCATTTTCTGAAGAAGCTTTTGAGCTGGCACATCTCACAACATCCACGAAAATATTCGGAGGTATGGATAAATAAAATAACCTATTTGATCGTCTACCACCCTGAAAAAAAGGATAATCTTAAAAATGGGTTTCCAATGCTTTGATTTTTATTATTATTATTGTTGTCATTATCTAAAGGGTCTATCAATCTGAGGTATGGTTACTACCTCTTTTTCTTTCAGCTTGCTGTTTAATTCCGAAAAATGCTGCTCGGAATCATATTGACCCGAATGATAAAAGCATCTCTTTAGAAACTGTGTCATTTTTTCATCACAGTTTTCCCTGGAAAACCACCATTTAAAACAGTTAAGACCGCAAAATGCCACACCTTTGGATTGATTTACTTTGAAGTAAAAAAGTTTAGAAATGATGGGTTACCTTTGATCAATTCTGCAAGTTAAAGTTCTACTGATCATGTTACGTAACTCCTCATCATTCATTTTTGTCCGAGAATAACCAAAAACCACAAAGTTCTGCAAAAATATATGGTATAAAGAGAATTCAGCAGCATTGTTTAAATTGAAAATATGAAAATCTTAGGACTAATAGCAATCACTGATAAAAGCTATTGACAACTTTTCCGCCCAATTGTACAAGCTTTAATCGGAATCTAAAAACTTAAGGTGCTTCAGGATCCTTATAATCTCTGCTTGTTTCACTTTTAAGAATTAATAAACATTTTCAAAATATATCCATCCCTAACTTCTATATGCACACAGTGAGTCACTTAAACTAGAAACATTGATGGAAACAAAGGCAAACCTCAGGCAGCCAATCTTCATAGTAAAGAGCAAAAAGGGCAGGAAATATCTTCTTCTTTGCAAGATCACCCGAAGCACCAACAACAGTAATACTAAGGGTTGAATCCTCATGTCCCAATTCAGACAAGTGAGTTTCATCTGCCTGAGGATTTGCAGCTGAACCTTCTGCATTTTCACCAACAGAAAGAAATACAGTTTGAATCCGATCAGATATGAGATATATCAGAAATTTTGTAGCCCCTAAAATAAATTCAGAGTTGCCAATAGTTTGAAAAAAAAAAAAAATCAGATAATCCATTTAGCAAAAAGACAAAGAAAAAGAAATCTAAACTGTTAGCAAATCATAGTACTGAGTGTTCATGCCTTGTTTGAGTTAGGTCTTAGACTCATTTTGATTCTTTAGATTTTATCAGAAACGATAAATTGGAATATCTAGCACATAATGTTGCATGCATCGCTAACTTGGAAAAAAAAAAAAAAAGGAAACTTTTCCAACGAATTCAAACTAAAAACGAATGATCCTCATTCATACGAAAACTCCAACTTACAAAGTTCACATTTTTATCAATACATCCAAAGAAACACTAAAATCCATTAAACCTAGATCATCTTTTTTCAAAGGACAGGAAAAATGATCAAACAGCAACACAATTCAAATTCATTAATATGAACAAAGAACTGACAGCAAACGAAAAGAAGAGAAATTTAACATACCATCTTGCAAGGATACAGCATTAAGAGGGTGTCCATTCGAGGATCTCAGCTCAAACTGACTTCTCATTTGAGTGCTCACAAAAATCTTGGGAGCCCACTTTGAGAAATCATGTGAGCTTGTTAAAATTGCTAGCTTTTTCGAGCAACACAAACGCTCATTATGAAAATAGCTAAATGGGGTTGAAGATGAATGAGAAGGAGGAGTACTCAAACACTTAGCCATGCACTAGGAGACTCAGAAGTTGCCTACTGTGCGAATTTCTTGATCTTTTTTTTTTTTTTTTTTCAGATGGAAATTGGACAATTTTCACAGTTTATCCAAGAAGATGATCAGAAAGGACCACCTGAGATATTCATTGGATATAAACTCCAACTTTAGATTGTAAACATAATTTTGCCAGTGGACTGACTATTTTAGGTGCCACTAAAGTGTGAGCCCTCAAAATGCCTCATCCTTTATATGAGGTCAAGATTTGTTCTCCTTTATATCTATCTATCTAATCTTGAACAGAGAGCGATGTTGGGCTTTGGGTCACCTACATTTGCTATTAAAATCTGTAGCCTACAGAACCACGAACATTAGCATCATCGGTCTGTTTGAAATGAGGACTCCAACCTTTATGTTAATTAAATTTGAGTAATGTTATATGTACATAATAGTGTACATAGAGGTGTGCATAACACTCACATTAAATTTACAAGCCAATAAATAACCTTTAACTTAGCCAAATCATGCTTAAGGTTTTAGTAAATTCCATGAAAGCCTATATTTCGCAATTATAACAGACCGTATACGAGTTCTCATTTATCAAATAATCTATATTTTTCAATTCTTACCAAATGAGATGAGCTTAACTTATTTATCAAATAATCTATATTTTTTCAATTCTTACCAAATGAGTTGAGCTGCACTCGAGCACTAATGAACCTCATTTACCAACTCCAGTACAGAACAAACAGAATCCTACTCCTTGTTTTAATTTAACTGGTATGGGACATAGCATGTAGCCGTGTATTTTGTTTTGACTTGCTGTTTTGCTACAAGCTTGAGTGCTATATTACTACTACTAAACAATAAATTGGTTATGAAAAAGAACAATAAAATCACCCATTGGGGCAAGAGCAAAAACCATACCAGGCAATCATAAATTTTACCAAGCCAAGTTTCACACCTTATATCAAGCAACATTAGCCTTTCCTTGTCTACCATATATTCAAATGTACTTTTCATGACAACCTAGGACCACAACTGAACCAGATTTATGAATAGACAAGCAGAAAAAACTCAAAACCCTGCAAAATATATATGTAGAATGCCATCTACTTGGGAGGCATACGATGTAGAAACCACCAAAACCTTTTTCGACCCGCAAGAGGGCTCGCATAGCAATGAAGCATGAGCCAAGATAACATTGAAAACCCTCAAAAACATAACTCTACAGTAAAGCACTAACATTAGCATCATCGGAAAATATAAAATTAACACCACAAACTCTGCAGAAAATTTCATCACATTTCAAATACTAAAAAAGTCGATGACCGCGCCCATATAACTGCAAACCACTACGCGGCCACCACAAACACAAAGCTCAACACAACAAAATAAAAAAAAA
>CACSLK010003174.1:139451-157470 GCA_902706635.1 Striga hermonthica
CTGTGTGCGTGTGTTTGTGTGTGTACATTTTCTTGCTCTAATACATAGTAACTCACTATAGATGTCTGCATCGTTGGTATTGCTCGAACACCAATGGGTGGATTTCTCGGTTCTCTTTCATCACTACCGGCGACCAAACTTGGATCATTTGCTATAGAGAGTACGATCTGTCAATCGAAACTCGAAAGTCTTGTCCTTTTTATTTTATTTTCATTTTGCTTTATTTTAATTATTATTCATGTTATGCAAGGTGCACTGAAAAGAGCAAATATGGATCCATCACTTGTGCAAGAAGTTATCTTTGGTAATGTACTGAGTGCTAATTTAGGACAAGCTCCAGCTAGACAGGCAGCTTTAGGCGCCGGTATTCCTAATACGGTTATCTGCACAACTGTCAACAAAGTTTGCGCCTCTGGAATGAAAGGTTTAATTTTAACAAGATTATTAATCATAATTTTAAAAGCATTTGGCGCGGGTTTTATTACCCTTTTTTTTTTTTCACCTTGATCAGCAACTATGCTAGCGGCACAGAGTATTCAGCTAGGCATAAATGATGTTGTTGTTGCTGGTGGCATGGAAAGCATGTCGAATGTCCCAAAGTACTTGGCTGAGGCAAGGTAATTTTTATTAGTTATTAACGTTTATGGAATATTTGATTTTATTTTTCCATCTAGTTGAATTAAGTTATGTGTTTTGTACCCTTATTTTCAGAAAAGGATCTCGACTTGGACATGATTCTGTTGTTGATGGAATGTTCAAAGATGGGTTGTGGGATGTGTATAGTGACGTTGCCATGGGAGTTTGTGCTGAGTTATGTGCTGAGCAGCACAGTATTACAAGAGAGCAGCAAGTAAATAACTGAAAAAACATTCGACATTTTTTTTTTTAAACTAAAAATTGCTGCGTATAACAGTTGGCTTTCAACGTTTATGCTGTTTTATATTATCTGTATAGGATAATTATGCAGTCCAGAGCTTTGAGCGTGGAATTGCAGCTCAAGATGCCGATGCTTTTGCATGGGAGATTGTGCCCGTAAGATATAACTAACACTTTTGTCTTCCGAACTTATTATAGTTCATCTTTAACTGCATTATAAATATATAATTTTTGTGCCTGCAGGTTGAGGTATCTGGAGGTAGAGGAAGACCATCCACGATTGTTGCTAAAGATGAAGGTCTCGGAAAGGTGAAAATCGCCAAATTTTTCCTCGGTTTGTATGTATCAACATTTCAGCTTGTTTCAATCAAATTATCTAGGAAAAGTCATAATTCTTGAAAAAAAAAAAAATCTCCCATTCTGAACGTGTATGCATGATTTCATGTAATTTTAGGCTATTATGATACCTTTCAAAGTTTTTGTTCACTAGCAGAAATTTGTGCTCCATGCAAGGGTAATCTTGAATTTACCCATCTGCTCGGTTTTTTCTTTTTTTTTTTTTTTTTTCCACTGAATAGAATCGTTCTTTCTCGTCAGTTTGATGCTGCAAAATTGAGGAAGCTGAGACCGAGTTTCAAGGAAACTGGTGGTACTGTAACAGCTGGAAACGCGTCTAGCATAAGGTAAAAAAGTTTACTCTTTTGTATTTATGATAATACTTTAAATGGTAAAAATATTATAAGAGTTGTTGACAGGTAGAATTGACCCGCCTTTTCAGTGATGGAGCTGCTGCGCTCGTATTAGTAAGTGGAGAAAAGGCTCTGCAGCTTGGGCTTGAAGTCATTGCTAAAATCTCTGGTTATGCTGATTCTGCTCAAGTAAGTGAATATTTATTAGTCTCTCTCTCTCTCTCTCTCTCTGTGTTTCTTTTTAAAAGAAAAAATTGACTTCTTCCCATTTCTGCATTTTTTTCTTTTCGATTTCTTCATGGCTGTTGTATTTGAAAATGCTGAGCAGGAACCGAACTTATTCACAACTGCCCCGGCACTTGCAATCCCAAAAGCAATCTCAAATGCTGGCTTAGAAGCATCCAAAATCGACTATTATGAGATCAATGAAGCCTTTGCAGTATGTTCTTTAAGCAAGAATTATGTCTTACCGAATTCCAAGCTTTGTAGTTTATTATGAAAAATGTAATCTCTTGCAGGTCGTGGCTCTGGCGAATCAGAAGCTATTGGGTCTTAGCACAGTGAGTTCTTAACTCCATCTTTTTATTTTCTTTTTTTTTGTTTCCCTTAATTTTTTTCTTTTTAAAAAATGTGTATTTTGCAGGAAAAAGTGAACGTACATGGTGGAGCCGTATCACTTGGGCATCCTCTTGGTTGCAGTGGGGCTCGCATTTTGGTCACACTTCTTGGTGTATGTTTCGATTTTGAGTTTTTTAAAATTTGATAGTTTGTTCATAACCATTTTCCAACACGATTATGATATTCTTGAATTTGTGGCTGCCTTTAGGTATTGAAGCATAAGAACGGGAAGTACGGTGTTGGTGGTGTTTGCAATGGAGGAGGCGGTGCTTCTGCTCTTGTCCTTGAGCTTCTGTGATTGATTTTTTTTTTTTTTTTTTTTTTCAATTTACGGTAAGTTAACACTTTTCATCATACTTTCAAAACTCCAAATGCTTGTATTTTAAAGCTAGAGCTCATTACTAGGTTTGCTTTATCGCCATTTAGTGTGTGTTGATAGAAAAACTCATATAATCATGCAGATAGATCACTAAAGATTGAACATTCATTTTTCATAATAATGGATCTGTGTATTTCAATGAATAATGCTGCGCAGTTTTCTTACATCTACAAAGAGAGAGAACTGATTTTTATACAAGGAAAAATAGGGTAACTAGAGAAGTAGCTTAGGATCATGCCAAGTGTCTTCATCTTGTGCTCTTGGATCAAGTGAATGAGGACAATAATAAAGCTGAAATTCTTGTTTAATGTTGTTTTGCTTTGCTGCAGGTATTATGTCCACATGTCCATCCAAGGTGGCAGGAAGTCTTCTTTTTGAATTTTCAACGTGTGCATGGAAGACTTGGGGTGCATGGAAGACTTGAGGTAATTTAACATCCCCCCTCAAGCCAAAGCCGGTTATAGGAAGAACTTGAAGCTTAGATCTTAACCGGATGAAGGATTGAGCACTTAGAGCCTTGGTAAATAGATCTGCTATCTGATCACTTGAAGGAATGTGTTGCACTCTTAACAAGCCTGCATTGATCTTATCTCTCACAAAGTGCTGATCTATCTCAATATGTTTTGTCCTTGCATGTTGGACAGGGTTTGAAGCAAGAGCAATTGCACTTAAGTTGTCAACCCATATAATGGGAATTCTTGAAGCAGGTATGCAAAGTTCTTTCATCATTGATTCTATCCATGTTATTTCAGCTGCATTACTTGCTAAACTCTGTACTAGATCTAGACACTGAATTTTGCTTCTTGGAACTCCAAGAAGTTAGATTCTCCCCAAGAAAAACACAAGAACCTGTTATGGACCTCCTGTCATCTAAATCTGCAGCCCAATCTGAATCTGAGAAGCCAGTAAGATTTAAATTTGAAGTCTTTCCAAGATACAAGCCATAATCTATACTTCCAGCTAGGTACCTGAGTATCCTCTTCACTGATTTCCAGTTTGAGTCCAAAGGACATGACATGAATTGACTCACTTTATTGACACTAAAGGAAATTTCAGGTCTTGTTATAGTAAGATATTGCAAGCCTCCTACAATGCTTCTATAAAAGGTTTGATCAACTCCTGTTGGGCTGCCATCAAATTTAGAAAGCTGTATAGAAGTCACCATAGAGGTAGGACATTCTTTTGCATTATCCATGTTAGCCTTTTTCAACAGCTCCTTAATGTACTGTCCTTGGTTTAAGTGCATGCCTGCTGAGTTCCTTGATACTTGTATTCCAAGAAAGTGATGAATATCCCCCAGGTCCTTCAATGATAAGACTGAACTCAAGCTTGAAACTAAGGAGTCAATATGATCAGTACTGTTTCCCATTATCAAGACATCATCAACATACACAAGAAGGAAAATTATGCTTCCCTTTTGAATTCTAAAGAATAAAGAAGTGTCAAGATGGATCTGAACTTGCTAAACCAAGCTCTTGAAGCTTGTTTTAAACCATAGATTGCTTTGTTGAGTTTGCAAACCAAGGAGGATGATCCTTTTTCAAAACCAAAAGGCTGCTTCATATAAATGTCTTCTTGCAAATCACCATTTAAAAAGGCATTGTTTACATCTATGTGTCTAACTTTCCAATCATGATGAACAGAAACAGTGAGCATGAGTCTAATGGTAGTTGGTTTTACAACTGGACTAAAAGTTTCATAGAAGTCCAAACCTGCTGCCTGAGAAAAGCCTTGGGCAACTAGCCTGGCTTTGTGCTTAATGATGTTACCATCAGTCCCCTTTTTGAGCTTAAAGACCCATTTACTTCCCACTAAATTCTTTCCAGCTGGTAGAGGAACAAGTGTCCAAGTTTTGTTTTGAATCAGTGCATCATATTCTTCTTTCATGGCAGTTTTCCACTGATCATCTTGCAAAGCTTCATCAACATTCTTTGGTTCATCCCTTCTTTCATCAACTAAGAAAATTCTTTTTGGTTTGAGATTGCCTGTTTTAGATCTTGTGATCATATGATGGCCTTTTTGAATCTGTGGCACATTCTCATTGAGAGGAATAGACTCTTCAATAGGAAGATTTACTATCAAAGGAACAGTGGAATGAGAGTCTGAGGTTGGCATCTGAAGAGGAGATTGGGAGTGATGATCATGTTGACTGTAAGGAGTCATGGAGTTAGATCTGGGAGAAGACCTTCTGCTGACATCAAACTGATTTGTATTTGCATTCTTATGTAAACCCTCAGTTCTTCTTCTTATATCATGTTGTTGAAAAGCTGGACTTTGAATGAAGATAGGAGAATTAATCTTTTGTGGTAACCTGCTGTCAGGCTGAGAGTGAAAATGAAAGACAGTTTCATCAAAAACCACATTTCTTGTGATAATAACCTTCTTTGATGGCAAAAGAACCTTATATCCCTTGTAGTTAGAGCTGTAACCAATGAAAACACTTGGTAATGCTCTAAATTCTAACTTGTGTTTATTCAAAGGTCTGATATGGGGATAACACCTACAGCCAAAAGCCTTGAGAGTGTTATAATCAGCTTTCTTCTTGTACAACATCTCAAAAGGAGTTTTGAATTTTATCACCTTGCTGCTAAGTCTATTGATTATATGAACTGCAGTAGAGAAAGCATCATCCCAATAACTTAGAGGCAAATTAGACTGAGCTAAGAGAGAAAGTCCCATCTCAACAATGTTTCTATGTTTCCTTTCTGCAACCCCATTTTGTTGTGGGGTGTAGGGACAAGAAATTCTGTGGTGTATGCCTTGCTCTTGTAAATAACTTTGCAAACTCTTATACTCAGTCCCTCCATCAGTCTGAAAAGCTTTGATTTTGAAATTTAATTGATTCTCAGCTGCAGCCTTGAAATGCATAAAGGCTTCCTTCACTTGAGTTTTGTCTTTCAAAAAATAAACCCAAGTGTACCTGCTGAAATGATCCACAAAACTAACATAATATATAAAGCCATTTGAAGATTTGATGGGAGCTGGTCCCCAAAGATCACTATGCACCAATTCAAAAGGCTGAATAGCAACATAATTAGATTCTGAAAAAGGAAGTTTGTGGCTCTTGGCCATAATGCAAGAAGGACAAATATGGGAGTCTTCATCTCTTTTATAAGAGATATTACAATCATCCAATGTTCTTTGAATCACATCTCTACCAGCATGGCCTAGCCTATGATGCCAAATGCTGGGAGTCAAAACACTATTAAAAGCATTAAAATTAACATGATAACTTTCTTCTTCTGATTGAACTGGACCATGTGATTTGTTCTTCTGAATCTGCAAGTTGAACTTGTATAAGCCTTCTTCAAGGGTTCCTCTGAGGAGTGTTGTCTTGGTAAGTTGATCCTTAACAAGACAAAAAGTTGGATGAAACTCAAAGTATACTCCATTGTCAGAAGCAAACTGAGAAACACTTAAGAGGTTTCTAGTTATAGTAGGAACATGGAGTAAATTTTTCAGTATAAAAGCCTTTGAATCAAAAGGGGATTTAAGAGTGTCATTACCAACATGTGTGATGGGAACAACAGCACCATTTCCCATTTGAAGTTTATTGTTCCCCATATAATCTGATGCCATGTTCAAATTACCAAAATCATTGGTAACATGAGTAGTTGCTCCTGAGTCTGGGAACCAGCTAACCTCTGAGTTGTTATCTGAAGTCTGGGGATAAGGGACACCATATTGAGGACCAAGTTGAGCAATGTTAGCTGCAGGGTGCCTTGAGAAAGATTGTTGAGCAGATCCATTGTTGCCTTGGTTGGTATTTTGATTTCTGTACCAACATCTGTCTGCACTGTGCCCAGGAACTTGACAAATTTGACATATGAGTCTTGAATTGTTAAATTTGCCTCCTCTACCTCTGTAGTTCCTTCCTGGTCTTCCACCCCTATTTCCTTGAAAACCTCTGAATCATCCTCTATTAGTTTGAAAGTTGTTCTGAAAGTTTCCATTAAAGTTTCTGTTTTGATGAGCTTGAGTTGCTGAGTTTATAGAAGGCTGAGATCCTTCTGAGTTGAGGGTTGTTCCAGATGTATTGTTGGACTCCATTCTTGCCTCATAACTTAGAAGTAAAGCTTGTAGCTCAGCCATTGAACATGGTTCAACTCTAGAAGTCACACTTACCACCACCACTGCATCATATTCACTAGGCAAACCACTTAAGATATGAAGGATTTGGTCTCTTTCAGAGATAACATGACCTGCTGACCCAAGAATATCACAATAGCTCTTCATTTTGCTAAGATAATCCTTCATAGCAATACCAGATTTCTTGAGAGTTTGCAGGAGAATCTTATACTGCATTATTTTTGCTTGTGACTGGGTAGCAAAATTGTTTTCAAGCGCTGACCAAATCTCACTCGAAGATCCCAAACCAACAGTTAAGATGAGTATGCTTTCACTTAAAGAAGATAATATCCAGGAGGCCAAGATCTGGTCTTGCCTTTGCCAAGTAGTAAAATCAGGATTAATCTCATGGTTACCTTCTTGATTTGTGATGAACTGCTCTGGAACTTTTGTGTCCTTCTTGATGAATGACTCCAGGCCATATCCTCTTATGGTTGTGAGGGCCTGTTGCTTCCAGATGAGGTAGTTTGATTCTTCAAGCTTAATAGAAATCAGCTGGTTCACAGGATAGAAGATTTGGGGTGGAACTTTAGTGTTGGTGTTAAGACCACCATCTGTGCTCGTTGAGCTCTCTTCAGCCATGGAGTGTAAAGAGGCAGAAAAGAAAAAAAAATAATAAAAAAAAGGATATCAGAGTCAGGTATAAACCTGCTCTGATACCATGATAGAAAAACTCATATAATCATGCAGATAGATCACTAAAGATTGAACATTCATTTTTCATAATAATGGATCTGTGTATTTCAATGAATAATGCTGCGCAGCTTTCTTACATCTACAAAGAGAGAGAACTGATTTTTATACAAGGAAAAATAGGGTAACTAGAGAAGTAGCTTAGGATCATGCCAAGTGTCTTCATCTTGTGCTCTTGGATCAAGTGAATGAGGACAATAATAAAGCTGACATTCTTGTTTAATGTCGTTTTGCTTTGCTGCAGATATTATGTCCACATGTCCATCCAAGGTGGCAGGAAGTCTTCTTTTTGAATTTTCAACGTGTGCATGGAAGACTTGGGGTGCATGGAAGACTTGAGGTAATTTAACATCTACGCATCAATGCAGAAAAACCTCATATAACCGTGGCTTTTGCATGACTTCCGTAACTTCTGTTTGAAGAATTGCTTTCTAGCTTTTAAGGACGACGTACAAGATTGCAAGGCTCGTTAACTATCGCTTGGTAGATAGTGGGAGAGATAGACTCGTTCGAGCAAACTACACTTTGCCTTTGCCATCTTTTTTCAGTTTAGATGAACTTGTTTTGAATTTGTGCTTGTGTGTGTGTGTGTGTGTGTTCGACTATTTTCCTTCTTTGTTTTGTTTTGTTTTTTTTTCCTTTCTGTTCCTCATTTTCTTGCTAAGCTAATAAACTTGGTGTGTGTAAGTTGTAGATGATCAAGAGAGTGTATTCCTGATATGGATTTTTCACTTTTTCAGTTTGTGTCATCACAATAAAATGTTCCTTTTTTCCTCATCCACAAAACCATCTTTTAAAACAAATGAATTGGTGTTAAAAGATACACACATTAAACTCATCCAATTTATATATTATTTACCATCTGTAAGCACAGAAAAAAACAAATATCACTGTTTTTTCTGCTCTTTTACTCATTCAAGTTGACACAAAGGATTGGGGCAGGAAAAAGAATAGTCCATGAGTTACAATGTGAAAGAATTTCATACAAAGAAATTTTAAAGAAATGATAATGGTTTAAGCTACATGAAAAGGCAAACCGATCGATTTCTGGGAACTTCTCGGCTATAAGTTCACTCAAGTCGAATGAGCACTCAAGTCGAATGAGCTGGGGGAAAGTAAACGCTAGTCGTTTAATATATCAAGTATTTCTAGACTCTTGATGATCCAAGCTTTTGCTCGAAAAGGAGTCGAAGGAGGAAAAATTGAAGGCAACTGACTCCTATGAGTGCCAATGATTCGCAAAACGCCTTGTGAACTGCTCTTTGGCTCATAGCTTCATTCACTGCAAGCATTCGAGAACAACAAAAAACCAGACTTAGATTTCGTTAAGGTTGCACCGAAAAATGGAACAAAATACTTGACCGCCTATGATTTTTCGTAATTAATTACCGAGCGCCTGACGATCAGTTTGTGCCTCTAGCCAATGCTGCTCGAATTGGATGTTGTACAGAGCTTCTTCTAACTTAGAAATCTGTTCTAGCAAGGGGTTGAAATGCTCTACAAGCATTACAAAAAAAAAAAAAAAAAAAGCTCATTAAAGTAAGCCAATAAATATAATTCTAATTAGTTAACAACAATTTGCAAAAGAACAAAAAAACACAAGAAATCGAAGCATTTGCAGAGGAAGTTTACCGTCTTTTGCGTGCTGATCATGGTAAGGAAAATGACCAGCAAGAACATCAAAATGAATGGTCTCTTGAAAAGGAGACTTGTTCGTGAAGCAAAACCGGTAGAGACCACTTTTTTCAGCCACGAACTCGTGTTTATCACTCGTCTTGTCGTGAAACTTGTGTATCAGCTCGCCCGTAGGGCCCTTTATCTAAACAAAGAACTGGTTTTTACGACTCATGCGTTTAAGCATACATAATTAATCATCAAGTTTCGGAATTAGGAGCGAAATTCTTCTGTGCGAGAACGAAAGAGAAGCAAAATTGAGATTCTAAAGTCTAAATCACCCCCCTCTGTAAAGAAGAATTAGATCACAGAACAGATATTGATGACTCTAAGATCACAACAAGATTAAATAAATCAAAGTACAAATCAAATCAAACCATAACAAGGAAAAAAAAAATGGACAAAATCATTACTTTACCTGGAGATCAACACCTTCATGGCCATAACTCCAAGGAGCATCAGCTTTGATGACAACAAACGAGACATGAACAGTCTCGCCGGAGTAAACAACGTTGTGTGACAAACATTCTTCGTTTTTTATCTCGAATCTTATCCCTAATCCAAATCTCAACTGCATCATCATCAACATTATTAGGATCATCGAAATCGTCATTTTTATTGGCCCACAGATCATATCTGCATGAACCATTTATAATTCAAACACAGACACAGTGGGAAAAAAATTAGATTAAAAGAAAAAAAGATCGATGCATGCATTAACGTAAAGAGTAATTTAGATTCACAACATAAGGTTAATGAGACAAGAACATGAAACTTACTGTCGGATTTTGAGGATGGCTGTGTTTTTGGAAATTGGAACATATAGTTGAGATTTCAAGACAGTGATTCACTTAAAAATAGTAGGTGATGGTGAATTGTGTCGTAAATTACACTACACTCCCTTAAATAAAATAAGGATTTTATTTGCCACCTTCTCTATTTGATGTTTTTTCTTTTTTTGGTACAAAAAGAGGAGGCAAGGCGCCTAGTGGTCTACTGAGTAGACATCGCGGGGGTAGGCCACACCAACAAGGTCATGTTGAAGCCATGGCCGAACACCTCCCGGCGGTTCTCTATTTGATGTTTTTATTGCACTTCAATTACACAAGACTCCCTTAAATAAAATAGGATTTTATTTGCCTATGTTTTTATTGCACTTCTGCCCTTAAATCACATGTCTTTCATTTATCTGGAATCATCTACATTCAAAGATGGAACCCATCCCGACCAAACTCGAGCTTGAGACATACTCAAGCAACTCGAACGCAATAACAAGCTGTGTTTGGGCTCCTTTTTTTGAGGTTTAAGCGGCTCGAATATATACATAATTACCTAAATACATCTGCGACAGAACTCTAAAATTTAATTGTTGAAGTTTGGAGAAAGTTTGAGCATTATTAAACATCGAGTTAATCTCAAGCATACTTATTAGTTTCTCGAGCCGAGTCCAAGAACATTTTACATGGCTCATAACAATCTTTATGATTAAACTCCATATTAATATTTTGAATAGAACACATGAGGCTTGACCATCTTTAAAAACAAACTAACATGAATACCAATAAAACAAAGAAATTAAACAGATCTATTCTCAAAGACGCCTCCATTGACATGTTGGAAGATTACAAATCAAAAGCCACATACAGTACTTCTATACATAAAGTTCACAATAAGGTTCGGTAGAAGAATTAACCAAGAAAAACATCATTATCTTGGTAAGCTCTAAACACTAAGCATTCACTTGAGATATTCGAATCATTCTTAAGTTCCTCAAAAAGTGTGAGCTGCAGCTATCCTCAATTCATCAACTTCCATCCACTTGTCCTTGAGAAGCTAGATGTGCCATATATTGCTGCCAAAAATGAAAACAAAGATGTAAGATCAATGATAAACTATTCTAGATAATATAATATCAGCTTTCATCCCAATTAAATCTCCCTGGTTGTGAAGGCAGTCGAGTATAAGTCACTGTCGTATGAAATAGAACAGCCTGAATTTTCAAGAATCGCCAAAACATGTAACCAAAAAGTAATTATATCATCTAAGTTTGTGTTGTATAAGCCACTATGCTATTCATAATCTTGTATCGTCTAATCATTTTCTGCTAGTTAAAATTTGAGGTATTAAGCTGGCACTTTTTACACTTCCTCTATAGAATAGATCTGAAGAAAAGCATCTTTTAAATTAATCTTCAAAACGCACCAAGGTATCATGTCAAAATTATAACCAAAGAAGTGAAGAACTATAAAATAATGTTAGCTTACTGCATGATAGGCATATGGTGATTTTCCTTGACGCTCAAAATGCTTGGCCAAGATGCTCCATTCAATTGGCCCCCAGTCTTCCACTTCAAAGCAATTGCCAAGTGCAGCTTTATATAGCTACCAAATATATTAAAATCTCAATTAACCAAATTTCAAGCTGTGTAAAAGAGAGTTAGATGTCCAAGGCCTATAGCACAGTGTTCACAGCACAAAAATAATCAGTACACTTCAAATAGAAGCGAAGTATAACATTTTATCTGTATACAAACACATATCTATTTAAAGATAAAGAAAGTGAAAAGGAAAGTTAAACTTCACAGCAGTTGCATCTCAAGCTGAATTTGCTGGTCGAATAATATCATCTCACCTAAGACGCCGTATATCATCTAATTGAAGACCAGGTCTAATGGAATAATAAAAACCGGAATGTGGCCAAACTTTCATGCAACTCAATAACAAATTCAAAATCAGCTGCTAACAGGTAAGTTTAATCCAATTTAACATGCAAGCAAAAACTCAAAAGACCAGAAAAGGGTCAGGCCACATCAATACCTACAGCCGATGAACTTTACTTTTAGTTGGTTTTCGGCTAAGCCATTTGCCTCCTAATTCAGCCAATTACCTTAAAACAAGTTGGGAAGTAAATTAAGTCGAAATTGTTTCTTTTTCTTTCTCACCACATAGTACACATACCTTTGCTTGGTCAGCAAGAAGTTCAGTTCCAGCAGGAAGAGATGCATAGAACTGGTCAGCTCTTGAATATCCAGCTCTATTCCTGTATAATATAAAAATATAAGTAGAGAAAATTGATAATATATATATATTTTCATCAACTTCACACAAAGTCTCTCCTTTCCAGTTTTGGGTAACGAAAATACAATTATCTTTCAACTATCAAAACTAAGCCACAATGAAAAGCAAACAGTAAGTTCCGGCACGAGCAAGTTCTAGAGATTGAAGGAATAGAACAAAGTTCCACTTGGGCCTGTTTTTTCCCATACAAGATTATCGACAGTTATTGGAGTTATTCAATTAAGAAATAAACCAACATTTCGTAAACTACAAACACGCAGGATTTGGAAAATGAAGTGATTAATCAATCAAGACATGAATCTTACCTGAACACCTGCTAAAAAAGAAATGAACTTTTCATCAGAAAATCAATCACTTCTTCCTGATACAATAATGGCCTTCAAAACTTACGTATTGTTAGTGAAGACATAGCTGATGAGCGCAGTAAAACAGAAGAACCCTGTATAAGACACCAGTCTCCGAAACTTCTGAATCTTTAGAATCTCAAGCCAGCCATCATAAATCCGCCACATTTTCGGTGAACAAAGCAGAAAGATAGGACTCACGCAGACATTCCTAAGACAGACACATATGCACATATGCAATCCGTTCAAGAATTTCATCAAACATGTAATGCGCAGTTTTTTTTAAAAAAGATAACAATAAGTTTTTCAGCTCGCAATCAATTTCATCTGGGCCCGTGTCGAAAAAAAAAAATATATAATTCAGCTCTGAAATTAAAAGTGTTAACCTTCACCCGCTAGGTATCTTGTCGGGGCAAAGTCCTCCCGCCAAATCGACGGCCAAGTTCACTATGTGCTCTCGCTCGTGCAGTCGGAGGTGACAACTCCAAATTGGGCTTTATATCGTTATTTAATCACTGTTTACTTTGGACAATTGACAATTTATGGTATATAAGAAATGGTTCGGCCCAACTTTAGTCCAATGAGCCAAGAGGCAATAGTGTGGAATTAATGACATCCACTATCTATTTTAGATTAACACCCTCATAAATAATTAAGACAATATTACCTCTTTAGATTTCAATTATACTTCTTTTTGTGAACGTTTTTAGGTTTTCAAAAATTGATGGTTTTTATTTTTTAATTAAACTGTGCATTGTAGAAATTTTGAATAATAAATAAATATTGAAAGGGTTGAAAGGGGTGAGTGACGTAGATGGCTAATAACCTACATATTCCAATTCAATTAATCACTATAGATTAATCAAAGTAATAGTTATGGGTAATTTTTTATATTATATACATATGAAAATTTTGAGTGCGATGCTTTTTTTTTTTTTAAACGATAGGGATATTATAAATAAAAACGCACAAATATGCAAATTACACAGTCCCTAGCTGAATAATACAGCCAACAGCTGAAAAACTGGGAGGACATGTCAGAAGACCGCCTAGAGTCAGCCTAGCAACGCTATAAAATAAACTCAAAACAACACAACACAACACAAAGACTATTCTACGACGACCCCAACGGGGTAAAGAGAAATGACCCCCAACGGAGTAATGTGGAACGACCCCCAACGGAGTAATGCCCGCTCACAGTCGGGATCACATGGGCCAACGGCCCAAACTAAAAAACACGAATCCTAAACAAGCAACACACAAATACGAAAGAACAAAACAAATGACAACACAAGAAGACCTAATAGCTAGAAAAATTAAATAAAGCCCTCTTCACCAACTGTCGAGCTACCTCCAGACTTCCCAAACAAGCACAGAGCGTAAAATAATCAACCGAGAAAATCTAGCCCACGGCCCACACACAAGATATGGAAACTTCCTAACGGCTAACTAGATTTGGACCAATCGACTCGACAACTCCCCGAACGACCACCACCGGAGCAAAACCGACACCCCAGCCTTTCCCCTAGTATCCCGCGACCACAACCACGCCGAAAGAATCGACTGCCGCTCTCGCCGGAGGTTCCAACCGCCTCAACACCAGAGACAAACTGGAACTGGGAGAAGTCCAGGGCCTCCGATTTGAGAGCTGGTTGCCAGTAGAAGCCACCGACACTCGCTTCCGAGAAAACCCGACCAGATGTTGCCGCAGCACCTCCTAGCCATGGCCGCCGAAACCAGTCGACAGTTGGAGGAAGCCTCTCATGCCCGCCCAGTCGCTCCTTTTCAGCCCCGATGTTGTCCCGAGCTCCTAACTCGTCGGGGAAGAAGGCCTCCGCCAGTGAAGAGGCGAGCGCCGATAAATTTGCCGAAAACGAGGGTTTAGAATTGGGGGAAAGAGAAAGAGACTTTACGCTCTCGCCGGTGAAGATGAGTGGGGTGCTTTGCAGCAAAAAAAGTTGAGTATAGATGGGAACAACGTAAAACTGGAAAGATGATAGACATTGTTTGAAGTTCATACTAAAAAATTCATCGTACATTTTGAAGTACAACATAAAATCGTAAAAATGATCGACATTACCTGAAGTTCATTCTAAAAAAATTATCGTACATTTATAAGTGCTTTTGTGGTCTTTCAATCATATACTCAATATGCATTGCTATGTCGTGTCAGTTAATTAACATAACTAGAAAACCAACATCACTTGTATCAACCTAGGTGGATTCCTAAAAAGGTCTTACTTCATATTTGTTAATTTATGTCCATATCCACTGTGACAAACCTTAACCAAAGAGCCCGTCTTACTTCATATTTGTTAATTTGTGTCCATATCCATTATGACAAGCCCTAACCGAAGAGTCAATATTAACAAGATGAGATACACACACGCACATATATAGACATGGCAAAAAACCGGACCGGGACACGACCCGGCCCGGCCCGACGGGCCACCAGGTTGGGTTTTGATGACCCTGAACCGGCACGGACCTAGGGTCGTGTCGGGTCCATGACCCGGCAGGCCGGGCCGGGCCCGACCCGACCACATTAAAAATTTAAAAAAAGAAAGAAAAAATTCAAAAGCAATCTATCTTTCCGTGCCGACACGGACCCGACCCGACCCGGCCCGCCGGGTCAAGGTCGAAAAAAACATGACCCTTGACCGGCCCATTTAAAATTCGTGTCGGCCCCAGACCCGTGGTCAACGAGTTTGACCGGGCCGGGTCCGGGCTGGGTCGGCGGGCCGGGTGACCCGTGGCCATGTCTACACACACACACACACACATATATATATACATATATATATATAATAATATAATAGTAATAATAATAATTTTTCCAAACCGTATTAAGTGCAGAATAATAATAATAATAATAATAATAATAATAATAATAATAATAATAATAATAATAATAATAATAATAAGGGTTTTGCCAAAATAAAACTCAAACCTTTTGTTTAAGTGCATATAAAACTCAACATTTTCAATTTAGCACTAAAATACAAATTTTTTTCAAGTGTTGCAATATTGTCTCAAAGTTGACTTTCGGAGAAGGTCCACTGACATGGCTGATCGAAAAATTGACGTGGCACTCAAATTCATTAGTTTGTGCCACATCATCAGACACATGTATTTCCAAATCACACAACCCCCATTAGGTTCTTTTTTCTTTCTTTTTTTTTCTGAGATTTGTTCGCAAATGAGGAAGAAATGAAGAACATAAAATTATAATGGGGGTGTGTGACGTGGAGGGTGTGTGATGTGGAAATGCATGTGTCTGATGATGTGGCACAAACTATTGAATTTGAGTGCCACGTCAATTTACCGATCAGCCATGTTAGCGGACCTTGGTCGTAAGTCAACTTTGAGACAATATTGCAATACTTAAAAAAGATTTGTATTTTGGTGCTAAATTGAAAATGTTGAGTTTTATGTGCAATTAAACAAAAGGTTGGAGTTTTTTGGCAATTAACCCTAATAATGATAATAATAATATTAATTATTATTATTATTATTATTATTATTTATTCAATAATTAGAATTTAGTTTGGAGAATAAACTAGGGTTTGGTTTGAGGGCATTATTATAAGGGCCCTTCTGCTTTGTTGCTAGTGGAGTTGATTATTGAAGGAGATAAGAATTTGAGTGTTTTATCCTGTTTAGATGTTTTTGAGATTGCGATCTCATTTATATCATCTCACTCGTATGCTTCCCTATATCAGTTGATATCAAAGGCATGTCGTTTATGAAATGAGAGAGTATTTGATACTGTGAGTTCTTCACGAGATACTCTCTCGTGAAGAACTGTCGTGAAGAACTCGGGGCGTCCCGACAGCTAGAGTTGCAAACGAATCGAGCGGCTAGCGAGCCGCTCCGAGCGCTCGAGTCAAAACTCGACTCTAGCTCGAGTTTGACCGAACTCGAGTCGAGCTCGAGCCCACATTTTGCCTTGTCGAGCGACTCGAGATACACGTTAAATCATTAAAATACACCTTATTATATATATTAACATAGGT
Organism: Striga hermonthica; assembly: GCA_902706635.1. NCBI lineage: Eukaryota > Viridiplantae > Streptophyta > Magnoliopsida > Lamiales > Orobanchaceae > Striga > Striga hermonthica. The sequence continues at coordinate 155,946 of CACSLK010003174.1, forward strand.
GCTTAATGGTAATTTTACCTTTCCACTTAAAAATTTTCGATTCGAGCTCGAGTATTTTGATTTCGAGTCGAGCTTGAGCCGTCTCGAGCTATTGTAATTTTTTATTGAGTCAAGCTCGAGCCTCAAAAATCGAGCTTGACGAGCTCGAGCTCGAGCAGCTAAAAAAAATCAATCCTGCTCGATAAGGCCAATACTCGACTCGGCTCAGATCGTTTGCAGCCCTACCGACAGCGGTCCCCGTCACCTCTGAACGACACGGAGAATAGAGAGAACATTTGGTCGACAGACAACCCGTTCGCTGGTCGTACGAGCAGGCACGATGAGGAGACCTTGGACGATTTTATATTTCGCGACCAGAGGCAGTCGGCGTGAAAGCCCTACGCGATGGTCAACACCGCGAGCAGTGGAGACGAGACGGGTGTTTCGCGGCGGCTTGGGTGTGCGAAGAACAGCGCGTCACTGGAGAGTTCGACGAATTCCACGGTTGCAAGCAGCGTCGATCTGATGAGGCCGGAGAGCACGATGGACGGCATGCTGACGAGGGGCGTGGCCAGCGACGTGGAGGTGATGGTAACCAGCAATGAAAATCGGTGTTTCGAATAGACGAGCCATTTTCTGATAAACTGCCGATTTTTTATGACGAGCCATTTTACGACGAACTGCCGATTTTTTATGATGAGCCTCCACGGTCGGAAGATCTCATTGTGGAGTGTAGTTCACTTTACAGCAACACCAACAAAGACTGTGACCCATCTTTTTGGGGAAAGAGTGTGCATGCCAGGGGCGTAGGTTCTGCTCCAATCCCAGTAAGAAAATTTTCACTTCACAAGCTGGAAGATGCAATTATTTGTATGCTACATCTTGAGGTTAAGCAAAGTGCAATTGAACTAGCAAAAGCAACGGAAGATGGCGATGGGTGATTCTAACACGTGATGACAAGTACTTTCAAGTTATTGACCTTTCGAGTAGTGTTGAATTTTTTAGTTTTGTGATGCCCGAGGGTGTTTGGTTTGGAAGTAAGGGTCCTATATTGTGTGGGTCGGCTAGAGCGGATGTTGAGAGATATTCAATCTTCGCAGTCGATAGGAGGAAACGTCGGATGAGATTGCCATGGGTACAACTCCGGTTCGGCACGTTTGATGCGACTTCGAGGTGAAGCCTTTCGAAGTTCGAACTGAAGGAGAATGATGCATAAAAGTTATTATTATTACTACCACTATTATTTAAATATTTTGTAGCTTTTTTGACGATCAAGTTAGGTTTATGAGCCTTATATAAAGGACTTCATCTAGTTTATTTTTCCTTGGTTGATTATTAAATAAAAATAAGATTGATTTGGTTTTTATCGTGTTTGAGATTGAGATCTTATTCATATCATTCCCACTCGTATGTTTCCCTACATCAGTTGGTATCAGAAGTCAGCACGATTCACGATGTTGTCACGAAGACAAGATGTTGCAAACGACAGACGTGTCGCTGCCATCTACAACCTGAGCCGTCGGACCGAGTGTTTGGCCGCCGACTC
>CACSLK010003174.1:180621-216697 GCA_902706635.1 Striga hermonthica
TTTTTTTTACAAGTCAAAGAACAAAAAACTTATTTTGAATTTTGACACAATAAAATAAATCTTTTGGAAGAAATATAGACATATGCATATGTGACACATCCCATTATATATAGTTTTCTTGTTAACTTATCGTCACGTTAATTTTCATCTTATCAATAGAAAAATTGTGTATATATCGAATTCTTGATACTCCAGTTAGGGCTTGAAGTTATCAAGCTAAGCTGAGATTGGAACGAGCCAATTAATCATGAGACTGGGTCATTAATTAAACGAGCCAATGAACGAATTATAACTCGACTCGTTTGTCAATGTTACTGGGTAGAACTCAAGCCTTGACAAATTACGCTATAGAAAATAAACAAAAAAAATTATATATCTAAACTTTAACGAGATTTAAACGAGTTCGAACTTGACTCGGTTGCTGAGTCAACCTCACGAGTACTCATTTCATTAAAAACTCCGAATATATAGATGAAGAAATTAAGTCAATTAACAACTCATTTCATTAAAATTTCATCACAGAATCGTATTGTTCAACACATTATTTTAATGCGCTTTAGTTTGATTCGTGTAAAAATCTAGTTGAAATGGAAAAAAAAAATCAAACTTTTGAAAAAATAAATAATTGAACCGCGTGGCAACATAAAAAATGAAAATTAAATTAAAACAAAAAAAAAAAAAAAAAATCATCAACAAGAGGCTGATGACTGATGAGAGATTCATTTGAATTGGTCACATTTGAATTCAACCTTATAAGAGCAACTTGTGGTTACCATATCCCTCCCTATATATTAATTCAAAACGTGTTGAGCCTAGGTGGCAGATTCTCATGCTTCGGATGCTGACATGGCGAAAATCTATGCTTCGTGATGTTGTTTTAATATTATTTTTGCTCTGGAGTTAGGTTTGGTATTAGACATAAAAAACTTCATATATATTCATTAACTCAACACTCATGTTGTACATGGGTATTAGTACTAGTTCATCATTAAAGCCATATATTCAACAATTTAAAAGCTTTTAATGAGTGTGAATTGCAGAATCCCGTGAACCATCGAGTCTTTGAACGCAAGATGCGCCCGAAGCCTCACGGCCGAGGGCACGCCTGCCTGGGCGTCACGCATCACGTCCAAAAAAAAAAAAAAAAAAAAAAATTAATGAATAGCTTTAATAGTTAAGTAGAGTTCAACTAACTCTAACATGTGACGTGGGAGAGTATTGTTGTCTGCAATCTGAGATATATCATACGGGACAATTAACCAAAAAATCAAAAAATATATATCTTTCTTGTGTTTCACTTATTTATTTTCCCAGTCAAATTATACGTGTTCGTTGAATGGCATTTTGGAAATTCCAGCAAATATAATAGAGGTGAGTCACGGTGAGATTCAATCGCACCTAACCGCAATAAACCGAAAAAACGAACCGCATCACAATTTACAAAAAATTGGACCCCCTTTTTTTTACATATATATTGAAATAGCCGAACTCATTTTTCAGTTTCGACTCGATTTTGCTCATCCCTAGTAGGATCCAAGTTTACAATGTCGCTAATTATGGACTATGTAACTCGATTAGTGGCAACAACTAATGAATAAGTATAAAAAGATAAATATTAAAAATGACACGAGTTTTTTTATCCACAAATTGTCAAAATTAATCAATACAATTTAAATACATTTATAAAGTTATACATCTGACGCAAATATTATTTACAACTCTACTAATTTAATTTTGAAATAATTAAAATTATTTTCAAACATGTTATATTGTAAGTACTAGTACAACACCCGTGTATTACACGGGTGCTTGCTAATTTTTTTCTTAAAATTTAAAATCAATGAGAAAAAGTAGTTTGAAAATTTAAATATCTTTTATAAGAATATATATATTATTATATATTTATTATGATAATTTTTATTTGTGCGACTTACTTTTGTTATATTATACTAATTTTTTAACTTATAATATATAACTACATTAAATATAAATATATCAATTGAGAAATAATTTTATTTTTATAATGAATTTTAATAAGTATTATTATTTTTTATTATTATAAAGATAAATATAATTTATTTATTTTATATATACAATATGGATGTCAAATCGAAGATCATCAAAAGATGATTAATTTAATATATTATATATGTAAAACCGTTAAGAAATACAAAAGTTATCAACTTTTAAAATATATTTATAATTCAATAGCTTATTGAAGGAAACAAATCAAAATTTAGGGATATATTAGTCACTTAGTGTCTCACTATGTAAAATTACAAATAATTAAAGGGTTATATTAGTAAAAGTGATGTTAAAATACCTAAGTTAGCTAAATAATATTTATGGAATACCCGAACCTAGATTATTAATTATTAATATATCAATATTATTTGTCCAAACCTAATTATGAAGCATGATTCTTCGCCAAATAGGATTTCGAAGCACCAGAAGCAGCCACGTAGGCTCAACGCATTCGAGAATTATATATAGGGAGGATGAATTACATTAATTGAATCGGTATGGATTATCTATTATATTTTCATGTATTACATATACCATGTATTGAAATAAGTTAAAATACCAAATAATCACTTGCAATTGTAATATTTGTTTATGTTAATCTAACTTTTCTTTATATAATTTTGAAAGAGTTCAAAAAATAAATCAAGTACAAAAAATATAGCAAAGTAATATTGATAATTTTTAATTACAGGGTAATTTAATTCAATCAGTTTTGCTTTGGAGTCATCCGTTGACACGACTTATAGTTATATATAGAACTATATCCACAATTATTCGTTTATTGACATGTATCCTACATTAAATACACTTTGAAAATATGTTAGAGCATCATTTTATAGATGACTCCATCGTAGAACTATTTGTTGGCTCCATAAAACTTATTTTATTTCAATTGCAAGTGGCTGGTTATCAAATAATTATCTTTGCACATTTGTTTTGATCTTATAACTATATATATATATATATATATATATATATATATATATATATATCATGGTATATTTATCTAACTAGTAGATATCATGTGCACATGCACAGATGTACATAAAATATTCTAAGTAATATTTGAGAATTTAATATTAAAATTCTAAATAATGAACATATTACATTTTCAAAAATTTGATCATTAGGAAAAATAAATTAATGATTTTATATATACATATAAAAATATCTCATGGTATATTTACCTAACTAGTAGATATCATGTGCACATGCACATATGTACACAAAATATTTTAAGTAATATTTGAGAATTTAATATTAAAATTCCAGATAATGAACATATTACATTTTTAAAAATTTGATCATTAGGAAAAATAAATTAACGATTTTATTATTATGAACAATTGTTTATTATCATTATATAATAATAGTTTGATTATTATTATTATTATTATTATTATTATTATTATTATTATTATTATTATTATTATTATTACTAAGAAACAATTGTTTATAAGATTCTAAAGTTGTTTGACTATGCTATTAAAACAATTTACTAATTATTTTTAAAGAAATTTTTTCATGAGATACAAAAGAAAAAGATAATATTGATGTTAATATAAATAACTTGAAACAATTGTTTATAATTAGGTAATTTATATTTATTGTGAATTATTATTAGTTGGTATTAGCAATAACTATTATATAATATAATAGAAAAAAATACATGATTACATTTAATAGGATGTATTAATGTGAGAAATAAAAAAAATTAATGATAAATTTTTTAACCGACAATGGGAGAAAATTTTTAGAGGTTTTATTAAATACTATATGCTAGCAATTATATATATATAGATTCTTTTTTTTATTATAAGATAATATAGTTCTATTTTTACCTTTTTAATCTAGCGTTAAAGATAAATAGAATATTCTTTTTTTTAAAAAAAAAAAATAGCCAAAAGATGATTGTTTTGATAAATCATAGGTGAAAAAATGAAATACAAATAAGAAAAAAAATCTTAATTTTAAAGCATGATAGAAAAATTTATGGTATTTAATATATAAAATAAATGAGAATATATATTATAGGGTAATGCTACGTGAACAACCGTGTTGACAACTTTGTTGACAACCTGAGATGTGCGGTTGAGATGATCATAAATTAACGGTTAAGATTTGTTTTGACCTTAATTTATTATCTTTTTTACTTTTGTATAAAGTGTAACAAGTAGAATGTCCAAAACACCCTTGTTTTTGTAAAAACAATTTTTTTTTTCATTATTAGATGTAATTTTATCCCGAAGTTAATTGTTTTAACATACCAGATAAATTATCTATTCTTTCTGACATATCAGCTAGAGAACGTTTCTCTGAAACTGATAATCTGCTTGATTCTCCTATAATTAAATAATTTTCTTTAACATGCATAGGATTTTTATTTCCTATTAAGGTTTTTCCTTTAGCTATATCAATAGCCCAATGTTCTTCTAGAGGTGCTAACTCACAGAATGTTTTTTCTTCTACTGAACCGATATCTGAAAAGATATCTTCTAGTTCAATGTAAGATTTTTTCCTATAATCTATACTATGATAACTATTAGTCAGAGCATAGCTTATAACATATGTGATACTAAAGACTTTGTCTCCATGGTTCATTAAATTTTCTCTTTCAAAGTGGTGAATGAAAGATAATGTTCTATCCAAATTTGCAGTTTGAATAGACATACCAAATTTAGGATAAACTGTAAGGATAAATTTACCATAAGCAAGGTTTCCTCTTGCTGCTCCTAAGATACAATCTTTTCTGTCATTAGTTCTGTCATCGATTAATGCCATTTTTATAGGGGTATCAATCCCTTCTTGAAATTCAGCTTTAAGCAAAATTTTTATTGCTCCTAGATAAATTGTTGAAATTTTATTTCTTATAAGAGATGGAATTTTCTCTAGATTTTTTCGTATTTCTGCTTTAGTAATTAAAGGCAGGTATACGGTTCCTTTAACATCTCTTATGTCTACATTCAATTCTTGCGTGTTGACAAAATAGAAAATTTCATTTTTTTCTTTTTAAGAAATTTAACATTGGAATGTTAAAAACTTCTTCTTTTTTAAGGTTTAACTTTAATTTTTGAATCTTAGTTAATACATCATGTTTTATTGCCAAACTGGCTTTAAAACCTTTTTTATTTTCATTAAATGAAATTTGTGAAAGATCACTATTAAAACATAGATCTTGTTCTATATTTCTGTTTTCATTATCTGTATTGGAAATCATATTCCAAACATGTTTTTTCGTTGATACCAGGCTCTGATACCAAGATTTTTAAACGGGCTGATTCCCGTGCGGAATTTATACAGGATATCAAAACAATCCATTTCAATTCATAAGAAGTGAACTTTGTTGTTGTGCCTTCTTAATAGACTCTTTTAGTGCGAGAATGACCAAGACCATTCTATTGACATTATCAACATAGCTTCTTGTAGTTGCTAGTTTTATTTCTATAGGTGCAGAAATATAAGTTTGAATATAATCATTCGATCTTTGTTCTTCTTCATTTAAATCAGCTGTTAACCGAATTATTTGTTTTCTTAGTGTTCTAGACAATTTATATCTGAAAACACTAGTCTTACTGCATATGCCATAAATTATCGTTTTTCATAGCAAGTTAGAGTTTTAACACTTAAACAAAATCAATGAATTTAGGCAGCTCCCAAAAGAGATGCTTGTTTTTCTGCTTTCTTAATTGACTTCTTGGTAGAAGTAACTAAGCCATATAGACCATTTAGTCTGAAACCATAAGATTTTAGGATACTCATTTTATTCTCAGGTAATGCCCCTGTTATACTCGAGTTCTTCCTCAAGTTGTAAGGCTTCAAGTCTTCGTTGATAAACTTCCAACAAAGTATGAAGATTTCTTAATTGTTTACGCTGATATTTCAAAGCGTTTCTTTTTCTATAATGCATTTTCATTGGCAAATGCCAAAAATCATACCATTGCAGAAAAATTCATAATTCCCTATTTAGAGAAATTATTTTATCAGAAGGTTTATTCTAATTTATGGTTTTGAAAACCTTTTTTCAATGATTCTTGAAATTTCTTTTTAAACAAATTAAAATTCCTTTCTTAGAAACTATAAACTGCTTCTCAGAGGACTATCTAAGATGTAACTATAACATTCAAAGGAACTTCTTATAAAATGTTTTATGGTTTGAATAAATGTTATACCTCTGTGTTTGTTTTTAAATCTTTGTGTTTGAATGATCGATTCCAAGCCTGCGCCACATGTACTCCCTTCTGGTACTTCTTCCCTTTGATTAGCAAATCGGTCTCTAGGATAAGATCTTTAGCACAAGTTCAAAGGAACTGGATATTTTATTCAAACTTCAAACATTTTACAAGAGTCTTGATATGAATATTAATTATTCATTCAAGCCTATGATTACAATCTCAAGTTCCTAAGAAGGAACCTTTCACTACTCACACATGATCAAAAGAAAGAAAAAGTTTTAAGCTAGACTCTGGGTTAATTTTTTGATGCCCCTTATTGAAATGTAACTCATCCTTTTATAGATCAAGGAATGAGGATCGATACAAAATACACGCCTCCCCACAATGCACTCACATCTTATCTTTTAACTTTATTCCATGTCTTGTGAGCTGGATGATGTTGACGTTGTCTGGGAATCTTTATCTTTTTTCAAAGTTGTAGGGTCCACCATGATTGTTGCTTGACAATTTGCATTTGGACAGTTGTAAGTGCTTCCTCGTGCTTCTCTATTTTTCTTGATTTTCTTACAGATTCTTGGATGATGAAATTCTTGTAACAAGCTTTTCTGGAAGTTGATAATCTTGATTTCATCTTCATTGTTCATAATTTTTAGTGATTTTGAATATACCAAATAGTTTCTGTCTTGGTAATTCACAAACACCTTATCGTCCGAATTAAACTCCATTGTTTTTTCCACTAGAGTTTCATATCGATTGAGTCTCATATCACCGAGGTTGACTGGTTGGAACGTTCTCATCTCTGGTTTAATGAATTTTTTACCAGAGCTTACCCCTAGCATTATTAAATGTTTTGCTGGGATTACTGTATCGTTGAGCCAAATTGGTACCGAACTCATAATTTTTAGAAAAATATCCTTGTCGCCTTGGATGCATTTTTTCCTATAGTTCTTTATTGCCGTAAGAACATTAGAAGGTAGTTCCTGTAGTTCTTTTAAGGTCTGGCTGGGATATATGGTTTTTACCATCCCATATTCAAACGCTTCAATCACCATTTCTGGATTTACGTTTTTTATTAAATTGAAGAACCTTAGGTCCTTTCCGTTTGTTGTGAAGTATTTATCTGTCAAGATTTCTGCTTCACCACTATTTCAGGCCAAATTAATCCAATAGTCCAAGCCTTCTTTTGAAAGTTGGGTCGGATTGATCTGTTCACTTTCTTGGACTTCCTGATTGGGTTTCTTGGGAATTTTTCCAAGAGTTTGGAGCCTTTCTTGTTTCCTTGGCTTTTTTAAGGCCGCATTGAATGTGTTGGGCTTAAATCCATCTGCTGTGCAAATTAGCTCAAGTGGAGCTATTGCATTTATTCTTGAGTATTGATCTGCTGCAATACGAGCTTCAAGAAAACTTTTGTATTTTTTATGCGAAACACCAGAAATACCACGTGTAGCCTTTTTGGTAATCTCCCAGTCTTGATAGATACCTGCATTTGGGCCATTAAATACGACATAATATGTTGCATCTTTTTTATTCGGGATTTGAATTCCCTTATCATTGTCAAGTGATTTTGTCTGTTTAGGAACAGAGGTTCCACCGTTCGGTCTGAGATTTAAACCATCAGAATTATCCGACGTTGTTGGTAATTTAATACCTATTGCCGCTTTTAGCAAGTTGCCAGCTATTAACGGATTTGATGAGTCTTTACCAGTAGCCGTTCGCTCTGGACTAGTTTCACCTTCAAGATCTATAAGATCTGGAGGAGAAAAAATTTCCTCTTTTTGTTCACAAGCTAGGCTTGCTACATTACTCGTTTGTTCCATTATCGGAATAGAGACAGTAGAATCTCTTTTTTGTTTAGCTTTAATCAAGCTTACATACTTGATTTTGGCGCGAACCAATTCAAGTTCTTGGACTAAAAGTCCTTCTTGCAACTGAAGCTGCTCTAATTCATCTATTTCAGATGATGCTTTATCTAGCACAAATAGTGCCTGGGAAGCAACTCCCTATTGTCACCGCCTGTGACTGGTTAGGTTCTTGGATAAGCCTTAAGCCTGCAAATATTTTATCAAAAATCGTTAAACTCCTGAGATAGAAAGTCCGCAAGGGCATTCTTGTTTCCTGCAATATGTTGCACATCAAATTCATATTGGTTAAGCTACATTTGCCATCTTACAAGTCTATCTTGTTTACTGTCACCTTTCGTCTTAGTTTTTAAGAAATAAGTGAAGTTTTTATTATCAGTCCTGACAGTAAATTTGCAAGGAGCAAGATAAATTGAAAATCTCTTGATAGTATTTATTACTGCAAGATATTCTTTTTCATTTGAATGATAATTCTTTTTAGAAGAGTTAAAACTCCCTGAAACATATCGACAGATATACTCCTTTTCTTTGGATAAGACCTTTAAAACACCACCCCAGTATGCATTTGATGCATCTGTTTTGATGATTAATTGATCATATGTTTTTGGAAGATATAATAAATGAAAACTAGTCAAGCTTTTCTTTATTTTCTTCATGTAATTAGTATCAACTTCTATCCAATACCATTTTTTATCTTCCTTTAGTTTTGCTTGTAAAGGAGCTCTTATACTGGCCAATTTAGGAATATAATCTGAAGCATAAGTTAATACACCTAAGAAGCGCATTAAATGTTTCTTATTTTCAAGTTTATCAGGGAACTTGTGAATATGTTCTAAGATATGATTTTGAGGTTTATGAAAACCTTCTTCAATTGTTAGTCCTAAAAAGTCAATTTTAGTTTTAAACAATTGAGTTTTCTTTTCTGACAAGATTATTCCTAATTTGTCACATTCCTTTAAAACTACTGCAACATGCATATAGTGTTCTTGCTCTGTATTGCTAAAGATGAGAATATCATCAACATATACACAACAAAATTTTTCAAACTTTCTAAATGCATTGTTCATATGCCTTTGAAAAATTGATGGTGCTTGTTTTAAACCAAAAGGTACCACCACAAATTGGTAATGTCCTAGTGGGCATGTAAAAGCTGTTAGTAATTGGGATTCTTTGTCTAAAAGGACTTGCCAAAAACCTGATTTACAATCAAAAGATGTAAATATTGTTTTTCCTTTTAATAAAGATAAGAGTCCCTCTTTATTAGGTAAATTATGACCATCGCCAATTGTTTTCTTATTTACCTCTCGGTAATCAATAACAATTCTTCGTTTTGAAGTTCCTTTTTTATCTACCAAAAATGCTGGTGATCCATGAGGAGACTTACTAGGAATGATGACTTTCATGTCAAGCATTTCTTGAACTTGTTGATTTAATTCTTCTCTGTCTTTGGGTGTATAGCTCATTGCCTTCACCACAATTTCAGTTTTAGGATCTATCAACTTGATAGACGCCTTCATCCAATACTTGGTCTTATTAGGATCAAGTGGATTTTCTGCACAAACTTTTTTCCAAAGTTTTTCAATTATGGAAATTTTTTGTTGATTAAGAACAAATATATTCATTTCTGTTCGGAATTCTAATATCCTCTTCCCCCTCTCTTTAAGAAGTGAGATTTTATCAGTAGTTATCTAAACTGGTTCTGGTTTTTTGGATTTAGATTTCTTTTTCATGGAATCTAAATATCCTGGATTTCCAACCCTATATGCAGTTCTCAATTTTCCTATATGGACCGATTGATTATCCTTGGTAAAGATTATTCTATCAGTGTATTGAACAAAAGGTTCATATAATTGACAGAAATTATTTCCTAGAATAAAATCCATTCCAGATTCTTGTTGATAAACAATTGGAATATGAAATATTTCTCCTGCTATCATCATATTTAAATTTTTGCAAACTTTATTTATTGAGATTGAGCTTCCATCTGCAATATTTACTTGCAATGTTCTTGAAGCATTTTCCCAATGTTCTTCAGGAATAATATATTTTGAAGATAAACAAAGGCTTGCACCCGTATCAACAAAACAATGTGTTTCCATTTGTTTATAACCTGCGAATTTCAATTTACCTTTAACGTAGACTGAATTCGGGTTTGTAATACTGATGAGATTATCCTCACTCTGTATCACTGTTTTCTGTGCTTGATGTTCCTGAAGAGGATTCATCTTCTAATTTTTCCAGTATATAAACTTCTTCTATATCTGAATATTCTTCTTCAATTGGTTCAAGACCAAATGATTATGCAATCTGGAGAAATTTTACTTTCTCAGATTTTTGTCTATTAGGACACTCATTTGCATAGTGACCTTCTATGTTACAAATCCAACATCTGCAATTCTTTTTCCCTTTTGGACAAAAGTTTTTCTTGGGTTGAAATTTTTGTTTCTTTCTGAAATATTTACCAGGTTTAAAAGTTTTTCTCTTCTTTCTTTTCTGGTACTTATACTTTCGAGAGTAATTTTTCTTAGATTTTCCTTTATATGGTTTGCAACCATATTCTGTAGGTTTCTCAGAAATTTTAGAACAACAGTTTTTGTTAAATTTTTTCATTTGTTTTTGCTTTGTAGTAGCATTACAATTTTTTTCAATTTCTTCTCTTACTAGTCTTTTGGCATAATCGAAACTATATTTCATAGATTTTCAGCTGCTTCATATTTTTTTGAAGCATCATTTCCTACATTAGGAATTTTTGCTAAATACATTTTAATGTATTCAGGATGTTCTCCAAAATCTATTTTGAAAAGATTCTTTTCGAAATCACAATTGAATTCCTCAATGTAACAAATATCGCAAAGAGTCAGATTATTTAATCTTACCTTAGCTTTAGATTGCTCTATAAGTTTTTCATTTTCTGCATTTGATACTCGATCAATGCCCAAAAACAAAGTGTAAAGACTGTTCAGAATGCTTTCAAGCATAACTGCATGGTTTACATTTTGAGTATCCCATTGAACTCTTTTCATAAAGTTTTGTGCATTTCCAAGCATTCTATGCTCAGCAAGTGCTAACACAAGTTGTGCTATATTGAAAGTACTTGGATTGAGATTAATCACAAGACTCATTTCTAGTCCCCATTTATCAATTAATTTCTTAATAGTTTCAGGTTTCTTACAGTCTAAATCTAGGATTTAGGCTGTCTGAACCTCTCCAGCAATACCAGGGATACCGACATTGTTGTTAGATGATCTAGGTGGTCTAGGAGTTACTGATGGTTTTCTTTCAAATTCATCAGTATTCATTTCTTGATCATCTTTTGTTCTAGATGATTCTGGTTTTTCCATTCTAAAATTTTCCTTTAGAAGTTCCTCTTCATCATTGAAATTTATTTCTGATTCTGACTGAGTGTCAGTTTCAGTTTCCTCAACTTGATACAACTGTTCATTTTCATCAAGTTTTAACATTTTTTTCATTTCAGGATTTGATTCCAAATCTGAATTACACTGTTCTACATTCATTTCTAAAAAACGAATTGTGTGTTCAAGCTGAATAGCTTGTTTATCATCCAGGTCTAAATTAATTAGATTCCACAAATTTTTCTCAAGTTTTTCTTGAAAATTCATTTTTTTATAGCATCTTTCGGCCATTTAAAAGCGTTAGGATTTCCTGAACTTTCCAGTTCTTCATTTCCTACCAAATCATTAGGATATGAGTATTTTAGAAAAGGTATATTATCTTCTTGACTATAAATTACTTTCTGCTTTTTATTTTCTTTTTTACAAGGACATTCAGCAATTTCTTGCTTAATATCATTGATTATTTTAGCTGCTATAGGTTCTAAATCTTGTTTAGAATCTTTAGACTGCTGTAGAACAGATTTAAATAATTCTTCTATCTGTTTTTTCAGGATTTCCATATCCCGTTTTATATCCGTAAGATTATAATTCATTTTATATCCCTATTATTAAATAAAAACAAATAAGGGTATAATAGTCAATTTGCAACCAAATCTCTACCAAAATATTTGGTCATTATTAGGTTGTAAATGGAGTTGTAAACGGTGTTGTTTGTTTAGACTTTTTTTTTTTTTTAAGAAAAAAAACATCCCAGCTTGGGATGGGGGGTTGAGGCTACACCCCCGACCTGTGAATATAAAGGCCCAGCTAGGGCTAAAGAAGTCAAAGATCTACATCCAAGTCGGAAATACATAGAGCAACATCAAAAGCAGAGAAAAGAGAAGAAAAATAAAAATAAAATAAAATACAGTAAAAATAAAATAAAATACAAGAAGCACAAAAAATCTACTGAGGATCTAAACTCAAATCCTCATACATGTCGATCTGGTCAGGGTGACCAGACATGGAGTCCAAAAAGTCAAATCTAGTAAGGGGCAGGAGGTGGCGGCCGACCGAATCTGAAGGATGGGTACTCTAACTGGTCCATCCGAATGAGCGTCCGAAGCCGAAGGGGAATGTCCTCAGGAAGAAGGGTGCGTCTCTGAGGAATAGAAGCTCCCGTGCTAGCAAGAAAATCAGCAGGCCGGTTCCCCTCCCGGAATATGTGTGAGACCTGGTACTGGATCGAGCGGAGGGTGTCTCTGATACGCATAAGAGGATGCTGGATCTGCCATGGGCCCTGGTGGCCAGATGTCAAAAGTGTGATGACAGCCGCAGCATCCATCTCTCTCCAAACATGAGAGGAGATCGAGGCGGCAATCTCAAGACCAAACTGGAGCGCCTGAATCTCTGCATCATAACTCGAGGAGGCCCGGAGTGGTCCATGGAAGGCGGAGATGAGAGCCCCCTCATGATCCCTAATCAGGCCCCCTCCTCCAGCGGCTCCGGTGTGTCTGTCGAAAGCGCCATCAGTGTTTAGCTTAACCCAAAGGGGCTTGGGTTTCAGCCAAACAACGGTCCTGGGTCGTGAGTGCTGGACAGGTGAAGGAGGAGGTGGCCTCAAACGATGGGGCGGAGTACACCCTGTCCAGTCTCTCGTCGTGAGTCTACCCAGGGCTGTGAGGAGAGAGATGTGTCTGTCAACCTACAAAATAATGTGAGCACAAGAAAATATAATATCCCTATGCTTCGCATTATTCCTTTCTGTCCAGATGGCCCAAAGGATCAGACAAGGAATGAGGAAGCCCACGTGTCTACTGTGTGTGCGGTGAGCGAAAAAACTTAGAAGGCTCAAAATACTGTCTGTAGTGGGTAGGGGTATATGAGTATATCTGGCATAGTGCTCCCACACTCTCCTCACAGTCTCACTCTCAAGGAAAAGATGGGTGAAAGTCTCGATCTCAAAGGTCTCGGTCTCAGCACAACAATGGCAGCGGGAGGGGAAGGAAAACCCTCTCGCCTGCATCACAGTGTCAATGGGGATACGCCGTAAGAGGAGGCGCCACAAAAAAACGGAAATGGTCGGGGTGAGAAGGTCGGTCCATATGGCCCCGAAGAGGCGGTTAGGCCGGTTACCCAGCCTCACTTCTCCCCAGGCTGAAGACGTAGAGAATGCACCCGAAGATGTAAGTCTCCACCTCATGTCATCCAAACCTCCCTCCATGATGGGAATCTGTCGGATCTGGTCAATCTCTAGACTACTAAAACCCCCACCCTCACCAAGAATATCCTCCATCTTAACTCTATCCCAAAAGCCTCCCGTCCAAAGATCCTTCACCTGCATGAAAGGCAGGTGAGTGACTGCCCTAGTACTCGAGAGAGGGGCCTCGCCGAACCACCACTCATCCCAGAAGCTAACCTCCCCAGAACCCAAAGTCCAAAATATGTGCTTCTGAGCACATCTGCCAATAGTGGTGAGACGTCTCCACTGACGACTATCCCGAGTGGTGGCTGTCACCCTGCAAGGGTGAGCAGCACCACCAGGGCAATATTTCCTCAGGAGGTATTGGGCCCAAAGGGACTTGCGCTCCCTAAGGCGCCACCACATCCTGTAGGAAAACGCAGTAACCATATCCGAGAAACGCCGAACCCCGAGCCCGCCCTCAGAGTGGGGACGACAGATGGAGTCCCACTTCACCCAGTGAGTCTGCCGCCGACCCCGCGGGCCCTCGCCATAACTCCAAAAATAGCGGGCTAAGATCTGATCTAACTCATGAATCGTAGACTGGTGGGGGTCAAGCACCGCGAGAAGGTGAAGATGGAGGGTACAAAGAGTGCTCTTGATCAGAGCAAGTCGGCCTCCAAAAGATAGGTGTCTATGAGACCAGCCAGAAATCCGGTCAATCATCCTCTGATGGACGCCAATAAAAAGCTCATGGGAAAGATGGCCTTTGTACAAGGGAGCCCCAAGGTAAGGGATGGGTAAGTCCTCACGAGCAAAACCAGTACGCTCGTGAATCTGGTGGGCCCAACGGTCCGCAACGTGGTGGTCCATGATAAAGGAACTCTTGCTAACACTGACTAGCTGACCAGATGTCTCACTGTAGTGGTCCAAAAGACTCATGAGAGCAACTAGCCCATTATCATTCGCACGAGTGAAAATGATAATGTCATCCGCGTAAGAAAGGTGGGAAATGGAAGGCCCACAGCCACGCGTGCTGTAGGTCATCCTCGGAAAATCGCGAATGAAGCCGTCAAGGCAGCGCGAGAGATAGTCAGCCACAAGAACAAAGAGGGAAGGGGATAAGGGGTCCCCTTGACGCAGGCCACGGGTAGAAGGGAAAAAGGTCGTGGGGCTACCATTAATCAAAACGGAGAATGTGCAGTGTTCCACACACGCCTCCACAAAGCTAATCCAACGGTTAGGGAATCCCATCCGAGACAGTACCTCTCTGAGAAACGACCACTCGACCCTATCATATGCTTTGGCCATGTCTAGCTTCAGCACGAGGTTCGGGGTTCGTGTTCGATTCGCATGAGAGATGTCGTGTATCATCTCCTGAGCCAGTAGGATATTATCACTAATGACTCGATCCTTGATGAAACCACTCTGGTTCGGAGAGATGAGGTGGGGAAGGAGAGGGGTGAGGCGACTGTTGAGGATTCTAGAAATGATCTTGTTAGTGACGTTGCATAAGCTAATAGGTCTATAGTCAGCCCAAGTACTAGGTCCCGATCTCTTCGGGATCAAAATGATGGAGGTTGCCGTGAAGGACTCTGGCATCTGGTGGCCAGAGAAAAAATCCCTCACAGCTTCCTCTACGTCAGTACCCACGATCTCCCAGCAAGATTGGAAGAAGAGGGACGAAAAACCATCCGGTCCGGAGACGCTGTTGGGATCTATCCCAAACACAGCCTCCCTGACTTCCTCCTTACACGGGAGGTCACAGAGGTTAAAAAGGTCGACCGACTGTGGGATGGTCGGAAAAAGGGCCGGATCGGGTTGCGTAAACAAGTCCCGCTCAGAGGAAAAGAGAGAGTGGAAGTAAGCCCTAGCCGACTCCCGTATCTGGGACTCCTGGGTCACGGAAGACCCGCTATCCTCGACACTATGGATATACGACTTGACTCGCTTCTGCCTCACGAATCCCTGGAAGAACTTGGTTTAGACTTTTCCTATATATTGTCGAGTTAATTTTTTATTTTTATTTTTTTAAATGATGGGACAAAAATAATGCATACACTAAGGCTGGGTAACCCCTCTTACGAAAACGATTTCTCGCCTATTGCTATTTATCCATAACATCCTTTATTAATTCTTTTTATACTCCGAAGTAACTACCTTGAAATACCAAACAAAGGCGCTTTCGCCACTCTATCTTCTACTGTCTAAGTCTAGATCCTAGCTAGCGCATACTTGCATCTGTTATGACAGAGAGAGAGGGCTTGATGAACACTACCTCCTGCTTAGTGATTGGGCACACGCTTCCTTTACGGCGTAGAATCGTCTTCTTTTTTTGACGTATCAGAAAGTCTTCTACGCCCAAAGTTGATATATCTTCACTTCAATACCCAAAGTGACCCTATACATTTAATGATAACTGAACCCAAGCAAGGAGCTTCAATCTTGTCTATTTCCCAAAAAGTACCACTCCCCTCTTTGGCACCAATACCCCCACCCCCTTGGCTCCAGACCCCTCAACCCCTAAATACCACCGCACAAACCAGAGAGAGATGCCTGACATAGGTATCCCAAATGAATCTCTTGGAGAGAAAGGCATCCTCGGGTTGATTACCGTCTTGCAATAAGAAGACAACCGGGTCCCCTTTCTTTCTTTATCTTAGACTTCGTTCTTCAAGGAGACCCATGTGCATTTCCTCTCTTGAAGACATTGTAATGCGACATTTAAATCATTAGTCTGAAGTTCAAGAAGGATCGAATCCGGAAGGAAGCCTCGAGTTAGACAACCCACATAGAAAAGACAATTCCCTTTTCTTTGACCCAGTAAGACGACTATCGGAGGAGAAGAAAGCCAAGGCAATGAAATTGTTCTCGAATCAGCTTGGTCGCCGACCACCGAAAAAACTCTCGGCGAAACTCCTTTTCGCTTTTCTCCTAGGATCTTCTTTTCTTCACTCCCTTTACCTCCTTTTTTAGTACACGAGCTTGTTCGGGAGAAGGAAATGAAGAGCTTCTCTCGCTAATGTCTTTCCGAAGGGACCATTTCTCCTCGAGTTTTTTACGTCTTGATGAGGTGACATCGAGGGCGATTATCTCTATTGGGGAAAAGTAGTCGAGTTCCGATGACCTGAAAAATATGCCGGGAGGGGCGGTAAGACACTCGACACTCAAGTCAAATATTGACGATGAATATATTGGAAAATGTGCTATGCAGTGATCTATAAATAACATAATAACCTCCTATTACATGGAGGTTGTCTTTTAGTCTACCCAACTTTACCACTAGGAAATATATTTTTTTGTATCTCGTTTCTTAGTAAACCATGTATCTGAAAACTTCTAACTTTCAGTGAGATAGACTTAATAATTACCATGTGCATAGGGTTTTGTTTCATTGTCCATCAGGACTCCGCAGGCGGCGCATCGACCACGTGAATTTCCAATCCTGCACTCTATTGGTCGTACATGCGACATTTTCTACGATTTCCTGATCGCGAATCGTAATAAACCCCTCATTGAATTGAGCCCCTGCATGAGCCTCATCTTGCTAGTCTTTGACCAATTTGACTTGTACGTCAAGTTGTCAGACCGAGCATCCCGACACAGTCAAACCCTATTATCGACCTCGAATAGATTGACTCAAGCTGATATTTCTAACCGGTCCATTGAGTTAGTAGGGGCGCTACATCAACATTTATCATAATGTTAGTTGCATATGCATGTCATCTGAATGTTACTATTGAATATATAAGCACATTCAACTGATTTGAAATTAATTATATTACTTTACAACTAACTAAAAATAATAACATATATAGCAAAATTAAGGAAGGTTTCCATATTGGATCCTTAAAAGTTAATTATACTTTGAAGAATTTTGATGTATTTGATTAGACCTTTTAAAACTTTTAAAAAATCTGAATTATTTATGTAAGATTTTAAAAAATCTTAAAAGTTAATAAAGTAATCAATCTATATTCATTGCATTTGTTTGAACTTCTTAGGATTTATTGAGATTTCAAAATAAAACAATTCCAAAAAATCTACACCAAGTTCCTCTTCTAAGCTAATTTTTTAAGGAATAAAATAAAAATAAAAATAAAAATGTCAACAAAATCCCAAATGATACACCAAATCTATACTTATATAAAAAGAATAACATATTTTTTTTTTTAAATGGCAAGTCAATTTAATAGTTAAGTGGATTAACATTAAATTCTTTCTACTAATAGAAAATTTTATATCCCCTAAAAAAATGCATGCATTAAGTTTTCCGTGTAAATTTCTTAAATCGGTTGTTATCAACAAAAAATCCGTGTAATCAAATTCAAAATTTGAATAGCATCAATGAACATAAATTTGTATAGATATGCACGTGTAAAATATTATTACATTTAAACTTAATCTACACATGTAAAAAAGATAAAATAAACAGAATATCCTATCTCCACGTAAAAAAAAAATGATACTGATTTTTTTTTTCCTGGCCAAAATAAAATCAAGAAATTCGAATAATTTCCCCCAAAGCTTGGTGCTTTCTGTAATGACAAATTACCCAATATTCAAACTCATAATGTGGTGTACAAGGAGATTTTTAATAATATGTGATTGTTTCGTAACAAAACAATCATATTTTTTTCCAATAATGCTCCTACTAGTACAACGCCCGTGTATTACACGGGTGCTTGTTAGTTTTTTTCTTAAAATCTAAAATTAATTAGAAAAAGTAGTTGAAATTTTAAATACCTTTTATAAATATATATATATTATTATATATTTAATATGACATTTTTTATTTGTGCGACTTACATGTGTTATATTATAATAATTTTTTTAACTTACAACATATAACTACATTGAACATAAATATATCAATTAATAAATAATTTTTTTTTCTAATGAATTTTAGTAGATATTATTATTTTCTATTATTATAAAGATAAATATAATTTATTTATTTCATATATCAATATAGATGTCAAATCGAAGATCATCAAAAGATGATTAATTTGATATATTATATATGTAAAACCAATAAGAAATACAAAAGCTATCAACTTCTAAAATATATTTACAATTCAATAGCTAATTCTGGAAGCAAATCAAAAGTCAAGGATATATTAGTCATTTGGTGCTCACTATGTAAAATTACAAAGAATTAAAGGGTTATTTAGTAAAAGTGATATTAAAATACCTAAGTTAACTAAATAATATTTATAGAATATCCAAACCTAGATTATTAATTATTAGTATATCAATATTATTTGTACAAACCTAATTACGAAGCATGATTCTTCGTCAAGTAGGATTCCGAAGCACCAGAAACAGCCACGTAGGATCAGCGCATTCCGAAATTATGTCCTCCTTAAGGAGGATGTATTATAATTATTTCGATCATACTGCATGTCTAGGGATGTCAATAAAACTCATAGGGTCGGGTTACTCGCGGCTTACCCGCATTTTTGGGTCGGGTAAACCCGAGATGATTGGGTTTCGGGTCGGGTTAGGTAGAATTATGCTACCCGAACCCCGGGTCGGGTCGGGTGCGGGTATAGTAGGCAAACCCATTACCCGACCCGATTACCCTACCCGTTTACCCGCAACCATTGAATCATATATACATACATATACATATATATATATTTATAACTTATAATAAATATAAAAGTAGTCATGTGTTATTTTTAAAAATTAGATTATTTATTATAATTTTGATTAAGGGTTAAATTTATTTTATTTTTTATAATTTTATTATCATTTTTTGTTAATTGTATAATAAAAAAATAAATATTTAAATTTAAATGTTATAATATTAAATCGATTATAAAAAATAAATAATCATATCTTATTATTTATTTCAAAAATAATATATTTTTTATAGTTTTCATTGTCAAACTTAGTTAATAAATTATTTCTTACATTATATATAATTGTGAAATTATTTTATTTTATTTTTTCATATGAAATGAGATGGGTCGGGAAAAACCTAAATTTAAGACTCGGGTTACCTGTTTACCCGACGAAAACCCACTAACCTGTCGGGTAAAACCCAACCCGAACCGAAGATCACTAGTCGGGTAACGGGTCGGATTTTGGGTAGGGTAAATTATATGTGGGTCGGGTTCGAGTTTACCAAAACCCGTACCCAACCGACCCATTTACATCCCTATGCATGTGATATTACATTATTCTAAAAAATTATATAACTCACTACCTACTTGTTATAGTGGATATGGAAAACGAGAAACCTTTGGGTTTTTCAGAAGAGTCGGAGACCAGAGCAAGCAGTAGTTAGAATTGCCTTGGAGCATTGGCTCGAATTTGATAATCTTTAGTCTCCTTCCTTTTGTTTTGATGTAGTATTTTGCTTAGTTTTGGGTTTTTCGTTCTTTCTTTTGGTGCCTGTTTGGAGGCTTTTTGTGGAATTAAGCTAGGGTCTTAGACTAGTGGTTTTCTTCCATTTTGCCGTGATAGGATTAGGTTGCCTGAGCTCATATGCTTTGTCATTATCTCAGGTATACTACTCCTTCATTCTTTTGTTGTTTTCTAGGTCACTTTTAGTGTTCCTCCTTTCAACCTGCTGGTTGTATCTAAGTGATGTAGAACGTAGTACGAATTGGGAAGAATATGAGATACTCTCTCGTGAATTCGAACGATCAGTTTTTTCAATTCAACAAAATCTGCCCTCTTTTTCGTTCAATACAGCATAAATAATAAAGGAGAGACCTAGACTTGCCAAAACACTTGCAAGCTAATTATTGTCCTACCATAATTATTAAAATCACTAAATGGAATAACTAGAAAAGCAATAATAATAATTAATAATAAAATAGATTAAACCCGGAGCCGGTCGTATTTATTAAAAAATGCAATGGCGGTCTCGTCTTCATCATCCTCCCCCGGTTGAGGAGGATTCGCCCTCGAATCCGAACCGGTCTCGTCTTCCTCAGAATTGTCACCCATGAACGGCACCAAATGCTTGACATTGAACACATCCGACGTACGAATATGAGACGGAAGACGAAGTCGATACGCATTCGGATTAATCTTCTCAAGTATCTCAACCGGGCCGATCTTCCGGGCCGACAAATTGTTGTACTCGTGGGCCGTGAACCTATCCTTTGTTAACACAGCCCAAACATAATCACCCACCGAAAACTCAACTTGTCGCCGACGCGAGTCAGCTCGCCGCTTGTAAGCCTCCGTCGTGGCCTCGAGTCGAGCCTGCGCGGTCGCATGAGTCTCCTTCAGCCCGGCAATAAGGTCGACCGCACGCCGGTCGTTGGCCGCCGAGGACGGAAGTGCTAATAAATCCGAAGGACCTCGGGGTCGGACCGCATAAACAACCTCAAACGGGGAGAAGCCCGTGGCGCGACTGACAGCTGAATTATGAGCAAATTCAGCCTGACTGAGCTTCTGGTCCCAACTGCGAAGGTGATCACCCATTAAACAACGAAGCAGGTTGCCCAAAGAACGATTCACCACCTCCGTCTGGCCGTCCGTCTGGGGATGATAAGCACTACTGATGTCCAAACGAGTATTGGCCATGCGCCAAAGGCTACGCCAAAAATGGCCGAGAAAGCGAGTGTCACGGTCCGACACAATAGAGGAAGAAAGGCCATGTAGGCGATAGATCTCGCGAAAGAATAGCAGGGCCACATGGACCGCATCCGTGGTGCGCTTGCACGGGATAAAGTGTACCATCTTCGAAAACCTGTCGACCACCACAAAGATGGAATCAAATCCCCGCTGGGTACGCGGCAGTCCCAACACAAAATCCATGCTAATGGCACTCCACGGCTGCGAGGGAATAGGAAGGGGACGATAGAGACCGGCATTCGAGGCAACACCCTTTGAGACGTGGCAGACGCGAAACCTCTCAACGAACCGACCGACGTCGCGCCGAAGAGAAGGCCAAAAATAAGACCGCCCTACAAGAAGGACCGAGCGGTCACGGCCAACATGCCCAGCGCCATGCAACTCCCCAATGATCTTCAACCGCAGACTACAATCAGGAATGCAAAGTCGGGCGCCCCGAAACAGAAATCCATCAGTCATGGAGAAATCCTCAACGGGCCCGAGCGATAGGCGACGCACAATCGGCCCAAAAAACGGGTCATCAGCATACAAGTCCCGCAGAACATCAAACCCCACCACGGAGACCCTCATGTCCGTCAATAATAAGGTACGCCTGCTCAAGGCGTCCGCCACCCTGTTCGAAACCCCCGAACGATGCCGAAGGACGAACGTAAATTGCTGCAAAAAGGCGGTCCACGAGGCATGGCAAGCCGAAATATTATCCTGGGTCGCAAGATGACGCAAAGCCTCATGGTCAGTGTACAAGATGAACTCCCGATGAAAGAGGTAATGGCGCCAATGGCGCACAGCCCGGACGACTGCATAGAATTCCACGTCATACGTACTGTAACGGGATCGTGGTCCCGAAAGCTTTTCGCTAAAGAACGACACTGGCTTACCGTCTTGCCCAAGAACCGCCCCAATTCCCACCTTCGAAGCATCACAAGAAAGCTCAAACGGTTTCGAAAAATCTGGCAAGACGAGCACCGGAGCCGAAGTCAACTTGCTCTTGATGAGAGCGAAAGCCTCCTCGGCTGCTGGGGTCCACACAAATGATTTCCCGGTCAAGCAATCGGTAATGGGGGCCGTAATCGTGCTAAAATGTGAAATGAAGCGCCGGTAAAAGGACGCGAGGCCATGAAAACTCCGTGCCTCTGTGAAAGTCGTCGGAGATGGCCAGTCACGAATGGCGGCCACCTTACCCTCATCCACTCGAATGCCCTCAGCCGAGATGACAAACCCCAAAAACAACACCGAATCGACCAAAAAAAAAACATTTACGAGGAGCAGCAAAAAAGGACTCAGCACGTAGAATAAAAAGGACCTCACGGACATGCTGTAGGTGCTCATCCATCGTCCGGCTATAAATAAGAATATCGTCGAAATAAACGACGACACTCTTGCCGATAAAGTCACGTAAGGCCTGGTTCATCACCCTCATAAATGTACTCAGGGCATTGGACAACCCGAAAGGCATCACCATCCACTCAAAGAGCCCCTCGCGAATCTTGAATGCCGTCTTCCACTCGTCCCCCTGCCTGATCCTAATCTGATGATACCCGCTCCGAAGATCCAGCTTCGTGAAAATAGTGGCACCATGTAGCTGATCCAAGAGGTCATCCAACCGAGGTATGGGAAAACGGTACCGAACAGTGATCTTGTTGATGGCGCGACTGTCAACACACATACGCCACGAACTGTCTTTCTTCGGTATCAAAAGTGCTGGCACAGCACACGGACTCAAGCTGCGCCGTACAACCCCACGCTGAAGGAGTTCCTCCACCTGACGACGCAACTCCTCATGTTCGGACGGGCTCGTCCGGTAGTGAGGTCTATTCGGCAAGGACGCTCCAGGCACCAAGTCGATGTGATGCTGAATGTCTCGAAGTGGCGGCAAGCCCGAAGGAATGTCCTCGGGAAACACATCTGCAAACTCCGACAAAAGCGGTCGGATCGCCGAAGGGAGGGGCCGCTCCCCACTCTGGTCCACCCCAACCAGTAAGAAACACCATGGGGACGCCCGGAGCTCAGTAAGAAAAGCCGCACTTGAAAGAAAAAGCACTGGTGACGTGGGGCTTGAAGTCGGCAAGGGGCGGGGTGCATTAGGCACAAGAATAATCTTGACACCTCCAAATACAAAAGAATATGTGTTGAGCCGGCCGTCATGAGTAGCTGCCCTGTCATACTGCCATGGACGGCCCAACAACAAATGACACGCGTCCATCGGGACCACATCACACCATAACTGATCACGATACTTGCTGCCAATGGAAAAAGAGACAAGTGAACGACGATCAACCGTAACGACGTACCTTTCTGTATCCATGCTAGAGTATACGGTTGAGGATGAGGCTCGGTAGAGAGCTGCAACTTGTCGACTGCCTCCTGAGATATAACATTCTCGCAAGAGCCCGAGTCAATGATGAAGCGGCAGACCTTTGACCCGACCGTGCAAGTAGATTCGAAAAGGTGATGTCTCTCCACCGCTGTGTCACCCGCTCCTCTCGGCACCAAAAAAGTACGACGAATGACAAGGGCCACGCCCACATCACCAGTCACGTACTCCTCTACCTCGTCCGGCTCAACGTCGTACACCGGAGGTCCCACATACTCTCCAGTGGAATCAAATTCCCCTACATCGTCTGTAAACAACGCCCTCGTGGCCGGACCCTTCGGACACACCGCGTGCCGGTGGCCAACCTCTCCACAACCAAAACAACGGAGCCCCGCCACAGCACGTGAAGCCACCGTGGAAAGCTGATGTCCGCCACCTCCCGCAGACCGCTGGTAGGGTCCGCTCGTCCCCGCAACACGCGCTGTCACAGCTCCCGGGCCCGTGCCGCCACCTGTCGCGACCAAGGGCCGTGGCTGGAAATTTGCCGCGCCTGAACTTCCCCCCTACCGCGCGGCCGACCCAAACGCGGGACCCGATTTCTGGGCCAAATTCATCTTGACAAGAATGGCCCGCTGGTGAGCATCGGACACGGATTCCAGACGAAAAAGATTCAACGTGTCCCGTACAGAAGGACGCAAACCACCGACATAACGGGACACCAACTGGTTCTTAGTCTCGCGCAACTCAACACGGGTCAGGAGACGATAGAATTCCGACGTGTATTCATCCAACGAACGAGAGCCCTGTTTCAAGTTTTGTAATTGTTGATAAATCAGACTATCGTAATTATACGGCACGAACTCACGCTCCACATACTTCCGAAACTTCATCCAAGAGGATAATTCCAGCTTCCCTTGACGATGCCGCAAGCTTGTTAATTGCATCCACCACGTTGCTGCTCGGCCACAAAAGCGGGTGGCGACCAGAGCAACACGTCTATCCTCGGGCACTCCCTTGAATCGAAGGGCGGCCTCAACCGCAGCCCACCAGTCAAAGAAATCAGACCAATCCACGCCGCCATTAAATTCCGGGATGTCCACCCGAAACCCCGCCTCCCAACGTGACTCATCGCCCCCTTCTATCGGACGCCTGCCGTCACGTCGGTATTGACCAACTCTCTCGAACCCGTCACCCTCCACGTACTCAGGTCGGCCGAAAGCCACCACCACGACCATCCCAATCCCGGTGGAATTCACCATCATCCTCGAAGTCTGACTCAGTACCCCCACGCGAAGCAGCGCGTCTCCTGTGCTCGGTTCCCCCGCCGCGGAAGTCACCAAACCTGCCGTCAACCTCATCGCCACTACCGTCATCGTCGAAATCGTCCCGGCGAAAAACCCTAGTCTCACGCCGCCTGTCATCGCCGCGGGCAAACCCTGGTTGCAGACGACGTCCGCCACGTCCACGATGACCAGCAAAGTCCTCCATGTCTGGGCCGCGCCGATTCGCCGTCGCAAACGGATTCTCGAGGGTCACCGTGACATCGTCGTCCTCATCGCCGGACAGAGGCGGTGGTGAACGCCGGTGGGGCGTCCCACCGAAGCCGCGTCCTCCCCGACCTCCGCGAAACCCACCGCGAACGGCCCGGTCACCGGCGTCGCGCCTCGCACAATTCTCTTCCAACATGGTGTTCATCGCCTTGCGAATCTCCTCGATTCCCAACGAAAGGTCCGTGAATCGGTCGTCCACTCCCTGGAATCGCTCTTCCATTCGTTGGAAACGATCGTCAACGGTGTTATCTCTCTTGGGCGGCATCGTGGATCGTCGCTGGTCTCTGGATACCAACTGATGTAGAGCGTAGTACGAATTGGGAAGAATATGAGATACTCTCTCGTGAATTCGAACGATCAGTTTTTTCAATTCAACAAAATCTGCCCTCTTTTTCGTTCAATACAACATAAATAATAAAGGAGAGACTTAGACTTGCCAAAACACTTGCAAGCTAATTATTGTCCTACCATAATTATTAAAATCACTAAATGGAATAACTAGAAAAGCAATAATAATAATAGATAATAAAATAGATTAAACCCGGAGCCGGTCGTATTTATTCAAAAATGCAATGGCGGTCTCGTCTTCATCACTAAGACTACTTAGCCTTCGCATTTGTACATTCTGTTTTTGAGTAATATATCCTATCGTTTCGGAAAAAAAATAAAATAAAATAAAAAATTATATAACTCTTGTAGCACTAGTTTACAAATGTTAGAGAATAGAGATATAGAGATATTTCCCAAATTTGAACAAAAAGAAAGGCAATTTTCCCTCCACAAGAGGTGAAGTGAAACAGGGGAGACTGTAAAACCCTAATCCCAAACGGACGAAGAATCCATCAGAATCCATGGATTCAAAGGACGACCCGAACGCCGGAGCCCACCGCCACAACACGGCGACCGATAATTCCGACACCATCGCCGTGCAGAAGAAGCGGGCGCGCAGAGTGAGCTTCGCCGAGACCACGTCGGTCCGTCTCTTTAACCGCGACGACGAGGAGGATGTGAGTCCTATGGTTGAAACTGCCCGAGTTAGGGACGGTTCACCCGGAGAATCCAGATTCGGGCGGCTGTCGGAGCCTTACATGGTGTTTGGCGGCGAGGACGGCGACAATGACAACGACGAAGATGAATATATGCGCCGGTCGTTTTTGCGCCCGGATGGATCCCCTTCTCCTGGTGGGAGCACGTTTGGGTCTGCTTCGTCGAATGACGGCAAGTTTCTTTGCTTTGAGTTTGTGGTTTATCTGTGTTTTACTGTTCCTTGTGTGTATGTGCTCACATTTGTCACTCTGAAGTGATGACACTAGCTCTGGAAGCGTGAAGACCTAAATTATGACTTGGGTACCTTAGCTACTGCTTTCCTTCATGTTTCTCTTATGGATTCAGTATGATATAAATCTGTGAACATACGAGACATTAGTATTACCTAGTTGCCACTTCCTAGTTCTTGAATGTATAAGTCAATGAGCATCTGTAAGGAAGGCACTACTCTTCTTTTGCCTGCCGCTTGGGTTATGGGACTTGCTAGCAAGAAAAGGAATATGGAAATCCCTCCTCTCTTTCCTCAAATTCCAGTTCCTTTTCATTTTTAGTACTGAGTTTCCATAGGCCCTTGACGATCTGACAGTGAAAATATGATGAAATGTGATCCCGAAAATTCTTTTTGGCATTATTGTAAACTAATATTAGCTCTTATGTTATTGTTTATTCACTATCTAAATTAGAATTGGTATAGTACTGTTCTTATATATTGTAATTTACCGTTACATTTATCTTAATTAGGAGTAATTGTTGGTGTGGTTTTGGAGATTGCAATTTTTTATTCTGGACTCTGGATACGTTTAATGTGTTTCCCAGTATTAAGTTGATTCTCCTGGAAATGTTAACACCTAACATTTTTCTCTGATTTTTCATCAAGCAGAAGATGATTTATTTGGTCCCGTATCAGCCAATTTTATAAGGCCTGGGCGGTTGTATGACTCTGAAGCTTCGGATGATAACCATGATGTTACAATGGACTCAACAGCTTTCTCTATGCATTTTCAGAGTCTTGTTAGATCAGAATCGGGGATAGACCTAAAGACACCGACTGGGAGTCAACTATATTTTGAAGAGAAAACACCGAAGAATGAAAATACAGGAAGCTCCATGACCTTTGCTTTGGGTAAAAAGGCACTCCTTGAATCTTCTCGGGCTGTCACAGAAGTCAGTGGCAGTCACAACTCCAATGATATGAGTCTTGTTGGGGACAACCCCAGAAAGTATGACTACGAGAAATTATCACCAGGATTGGATGCTCTTCTGGCTGAGAGCCGGAAAGACTTGCTTCATGGTAGTGTATCTGACGATATCGTTACTTCACCGTCACCTAAACCCAAGGAAGCTGAGGTTTTGCCTTCAATTGATCATGGTGATAGTCTTATCAATCCAAGCTGTATTGATCTTCCTGATGATGAAACTGCTGCTTGCATTGAGGCTGGTGAGACTAATGGGCATGCTGAAATTTCTGTACGTGCCAGCTCTCCTGTAAAAAATTCACGCAATGCTGCAGCATGCAACAGAGATAATGATGAGGGAATCAAGTCGCCGTATCTGTTGAGTAAAGTAAGATTTCGTACCTAAAGCGATATGTATCTGTAAATATCTTCAATTATGCGCCTTAGCTATGTAATCTAGTATCGAAGAAAAAGTTCTGGTCAGTTAATTGGATTTGCATTTGAAGTTACCTTTGAGAAACAGTTCTGCAGTCATTGAATGTGGTTGCTTATTTGGGATATGTTATTTTGATAAACTTGTCAAAAGTTTAACTCCATGACTCCAGCCTGACAGTTTAGTTGCTGTCAAGTCTTGTGAGCTTGAACTGATATATAGCGATTTAATTAATGTGCATTTCAGGGAAACAAAGGTACAAGATACTCAACATCCATTCAAAATTTATTTATATATCCCAAGCCATTTAATTTAGGTGTTTCAAATTCAAATATTGCAGCTCCCCATTAATTTTAGGTCAGTTGTCTTGTGTATAGTAACAATGACCTTTTTAGAACTCATCTTATCAAGCAAATGAATTGATCGCAAAATTGCTTATACGTGTTATGTTTTATGATGTATTTGTGTGCGGTGCAATATACAATAATGGGTGGTTTTAATATACTGAATTTAACATTATTATCTATTTTAAAGTTTAGCTACTCTGGCTATTTTGTGACTTTAATCTCACATACTTGTACTGATTGGACAGAATGGATCAGAAACCCCATTGGCATCTGAATATTCTCCCATCAATCAACAAAATGCTCTGACTACAGTGTCTTCAGTTAAACAGAGGGAACTGGCATCTCCCTTGACGAAACCTGGTTCCATGCCTAGAAATGGAAGTTTAGAACATCAAAATACCCAGACATCTATCCAGAAAAGCATTTCCAATCTGGAATTGCTTGAGAGATCTGCATTATCTTCTGCATTCAGTGCAAAAGTTGACAATTCCTTTGTTAAGACGCTGGATTTTTTCAAATCCCCAACTTTTGACCCTCTTTTGGGAAACACACGTCATAATTCCAGAATCAATTTTGAAGATTCAATAAATGAAGATAAACTTGACAGTGTTCATCAGAGTAACAAGAGTAGTTATGCTCGCAGCAGGGATCGTGCTAGGGCTGAGACTCGGGATCACATCAGTGATGAAAATCATGTTGATAAACATCTTGGTCAAATAGTGGGTGGAAAATCGCCTAAAGAGTTGAGGACCGAGGATGTTTCTAAAGATCAAATAAAATTTGGGAGAACTGTTTCTTCACCATCTAAGATAACTTGGTCCGGAGGAAACTTGGGTTGTAGTTTGTTTACAACCGAATGTTCTAAAGAGGATGCCGTAATGACTGAAACTGAGTCCTTATTGGCTGTGATCGCTTCAGGTGATGGTGGAAAAGGATTTGTTACTTCTGAATTTGTTGCTTCTCCAGTCAGAAGGCTGGGGAACAAATTGTCAGCTTCACTAATTCCTTCATCCACACAAACTAAAGATTTATTTCTACAAAACCATCTCAAACAAATGCGAGACTTCCATAAAAAAGATTTAAGCCCAGGGAGAAATTTTGCGAATGCGAAACTCTCGACTGGAGTTGATAATCTGGATTTTGATGTTGATGGGAAAAAAAACTTGATTGAAAAACAAGCAACTGATGTTGAAGTTGACCTGTATAACGGGAAGGAAATATTTGGAACCACCGATTACTTTTGTTCTCCTGCTAAGGAAAAAAGATTGTATATATTGAATCCTGAAGATCAGTATGCAAATAACCTGGCTAGGAAGGGCATATCCAGGAATGAGGATAACCTACCTGAAAGTTCCAGAGCGGGTTCCAATGAGCCTGTTTCTTCATCTGCCCGTGGAGATCTAAATGAGTCGAGATTTCTGAAGGTCGGTTACTTTCTTTTCTCTCTAGACCTTTTTTCCCTTGAAATAGTTTCACTTTTTGTGGCTTCTAATTTTTGTTTTGTCTCCAGAATAATCATTGTACTTGCAATGTATCAAAATTTTCTCTTATGAAGGGCTCTGTTAGGTTTTAATTATCATCAACTTCAGTGATCTTCAGTAGTATTTCCAGAGAAACCTGTCAATTCCCTGTTTATATGTCTCATATATTCTGATGATGGACTCTAAGGTGAGTTTTATGTGTGGTTTTCTTTTGTACTAACTACCAAATATTCAAAATCAGCTGGACTTCTGTACAGCCACTACCTCAACAAAGGAGCTTGATGCTGAACAGCTCTCTGGAACACCCTCCCCAAAAACCACCAAATTGAGTGGTAGACCAGGAGAGTTAGAGGCAGGCAAGAGAAATTTGGAATTATTGCTGAGGGACACTAGACACCGAGATGAAATGACCTCAATGCAGAGGAGTCCCAAAGTTCAGAAAGTAGGAAAATCATATTCAGAGAAAACATTTAATCTGGATGAAGATAGAACAACATTAACTATCCATGAAAGGAAGAAGTGGAATGATGTGAGTTTAATTTAGGTTCCGCTTATACTTTACTGTTCTTGTAAGCCGAACAATTTTTCCTCACCAAGTATCAATCTGATATTGCAGATATATTCTAAATTCTCAGAGGATCTGAAGTATTTATTATCTGGATCATTTGATAATCTTAACCGTGAGATGGTATCTTCCTATAACATTAGGCATTTAATTATAATTTTTGTAGAACAAAAGGAAGCCTCATTTTAGGCTTCCTTCCAGTAAGAGATGTCGTAATAACTTTGAATTAAGATAACTTTCTTGAGTATGTTTTTTAGAGATTTTTATTTTTCTCTTGGCTATAAGAGAGTGCATTTAATTTTTCAGATTGATGCGCTTGAAGATGCCTTGGTGTACCATCAGCGGTCAAAAGTATATGAGATGCTTCACGATGGTGTTTTCCCACAGGTCTGCTTGCACTTTATGATACTTGAAATATACAAGTAAAGAACAGATGTTTTTTTTTTTTTTTTTCACTTAACATTGCTTGCTGCATCGCCCTGAGTTTATTTATGTTCCTTTTTCCAGAGTTCAACAGTGCATCATGATTTGCAGCTTGAGAAGTAAGTTCTTTCTCTATCTGAATGGGGATGGAACAGATATTTGCAGCTTTTTCATTTTTCTGATTACATGGTTTAATGTAGCTTACTAAGAAGTTTTGATTGATTTGCCTGCTGCAGAATGGCTGAAACAAATTTACTCGTGCATCGTGTTGTGTTTGAAAAGGCAAAGTTGCAGCTGAACCATGTTAAGAAGGAGAGATTGTTGGTACTGTTTGTTTTCATCTTGGTCTATACATGGCTTTGAATGCTTGACAAATACGGACATTCGTATGCAGAAAAGGTTACAGCTATTGCGCTCTAGGCTTCAGGAGTCGCAAAAATTGGGGGAAAATATTGCTTCACAGCCATTGCAGACATGCACAAGTGCTGTAGTTGATGCTGTTGGTGAACAAACACTGTCTGTCAATTTGAAGAAGGAACATGAGGTATTAAATCAAGTTTAAAATCTTCTCTCCCTCTCTCTCTCTGGCATTTTTGCATTTGGATTTTGGCATAAAATGATTTATTCATTATTATTATTATTATTATTATTATTATTATTATTATTATTATTATTATTATTGTTGTTGTTGTTGTTGTTGTTGTTGTTGTTGTT
Organism: Striga hermonthica; assembly: GCA_902706635.1. NCBI lineage: Eukaryota > Viridiplantae > Streptophyta > Magnoliopsida > Lamiales > Orobanchaceae > Striga > Striga hermonthica. The sequence continues at coordinate 211,840 of CACSLK010003174.1, forward strand.
GTTGTTGTTGTTATTATTATTAGTAGTATTATATATATATTATTTTCTGAGTGTATTATGTCAAGATACATGTAATTTTTAGAAGTAATTTTTAGAAGCTAGGCCTCAATTTACACATCACTTACGCGATCCCAGATTTGCCAAGAAAAGTTGACTGCAATGAGACAGACCTTGGACACATTGGATAAAAAAATTTCAAACTTGACGAAAACATTTCAAACACGCTGCAAGATAAAAGATGAACCAAGCAGTGCTGACACAATTGCCTTAGTTAATAAACGCATGACAGAGAAGGCGTCTTGCAAGCTCATCCGTCTAGAAATGCAGGTGAGTACTTTTGCACCTTGAACTTCCACCAATAGAGGGTCTAGACCAAGTTAACTTTTGTTTATCTTGGCATATTGCTTCATTGTTTCTTCATGAAGTGGAATCAATGATGTCATTTGTTATGGAGACTGACTGTCTATACTAGCCTGGAGTGGATAACCTTTTTGCAACAAGTTGATTATTTGTATTGAAAGCTAGCCAGCAGGTTGCTGACAACCCAACGTTCTTAGAGACAGAGAACTGTGTGTATTCTCAGATCTCTTATTTTGGTATTATATATTGTTTTCCCATTCTCCAGATGTATGTAGTACAAAGTGTGAGCAGTGTCAATGGTCAGCACAATGTTGTTCTCAACTACCTTGACTTCGTTACCCAGAGGTTTATTTCTTTAGCTCATGATGTTCAAAATGAAATTCTGCTTCCTCTCACCTTCTCAATGTGTGGATCTTGTGTTTGAATTCGCAGCATAAAAATCCTTGTTGGTCCGGCATCAAGTGTCTCAATTTCATTTATATTGAATGAGACCAACATCATTAAGGTGATCTTGGTTCAATCATATTTGGTTTGCTTTCATGTCTTTATGTTCTCACTTCTAATGACTGTATTTAATGTGAAAACTGTTTTTTCTTCACAGAATTTCCCAAATATGGATGCTTGCGTAGCATTTGCATATGTGTTTAATACAGAGACTACTCGCAAGTACATTGGCTCTAAAACTTTGCCACAGGAAACCCAAGTAAGTTAAAGTTGTACATCTTCATAAAGGAGATGAGGATGCCAAGTGCTTTTGTTGTTCTTTTCCGTTTTCTAGAAATTTAGTGGCTACTTTGCGTCTGTCTGAATCAAATAAAACTGTTTCTTTTGTGTATAGGACTTTTTTTTTATCACATTACTAAGATGAAGGCAAAACAGTTGAGCAGAAAGAAAGAATCCAATGCCAACTGCAATAGTTACATGGGCTTAAGGATGATGTAAATAATAATCGAAACTTGAAAAACAGTGTTGTCTTGTTACTCATGTTTAAGCATATGGAACTTACTTCATACGTACTATATTTTTATTATTTTGTTTGTTGAGAATCAAAATCAATGAAAATCGATTTGTTGACATAGCAAAATAGTTTGATTTTTATCAGAGTTGAAATGAAATAAATCTTTCAATATTTTGTCTGAATCAATAGTTTGATTTTTATCAAAGTTGACATTAGATGTTCAAATCACGTAATGTTGTTTGTTTGTTTGTTCTTTTTTTTTTGTTCTGTTTTGTTTTGTTTTGTTTCTATTCCCATTACCATGTGGAAAATTGTATCTCACTGATTCATTGGGTTTATTAGGAGCTGGATTGTTTATTGTTAATTTATAAATACTGTTGCCAATTTGCAGGTAACTAGTTCACTTCTGGGTAACCTGCTTGATTTGGTTGATGAGGTACAATCAGCACAGATGCTGCTTCCAGATCTGACTCAATCTAGTTTTTGTTCACCGTCTGGTAAAATATACGGAACACATGCATGTTCTCCACACAATATGTTTTGTATGAAATTATGTGGAGCTTAATCACAGTGCCATATGCTACTGACATGTTAAGCTATTCCCTCCGAATACATTTCTCGATATGTGATGCCAAATTTCTGGTGGCTGTAATTCACTTAATGATATTAATCAAAATTCCTGAAAAATATTAACGCAAATATTTTCTCAATACGTGAGTTTCCATTGCAGCTGAGCAGCTTCATCTCGTGCTGTGTTTCTTTAATTTCACTTCTGGGCGGAAGGTGAATCTCACTCTTGATATATCTTGCTTGAAACGGTTTGTTCCATTCCCCTATTATTATGATTAAGCGCAATCACCATTTGAATCAATATGTGTAATAAAATACAAAATTGGTATTTATATGGTTTTTTTTTTTTTTCATGCAGCGGAATTTATCCTTCTGAGATTGTCCCACTTCAATTGGTCTCGCCTGGAGACCGTGAAGTAGTTTTGTCCACTTCAACTCAGCCAATCCTTGATGACATTAAGGAGGCAGTTAAGGATGTTAAGACCGGTTACAAGAGAGTTTTACGTCTGTGCAAGTGTGTTTCCCAGGTGGTTCGAGCTTCAACTCTGTAAAAACAGAGCTCACACTAACATATGGTAAAAACACAGTGCATTGGCTGCTTGAATTATGTGAGTATTATTTTTTGGTTAAATTGAATGTGTGCGGCAAGGAACGACTGCAAATGTATTTGGTTTTGAATGTATTTGGGCTAATGCTTATCGGGTTTTCGGGCTTTTTTTTTTTTTTTGGTGGAAAAAAATGTCAGTGAAAACCATGAGAATCGAGTGAGATCTTGAATTCACGTGTTGTGTTGTGTTTATATTTGGTGGAAAAGTTGTTTGTCCTTAATAGGTTTATGTGATTGTCGTGTTGTGTTTAATTCTGTTTCTAGTCTTGAACTACTGTGTTACTTGTGCATTTCAAGCATAGTTATTAAATAAATTTACGAATTTGAAGCTCTATAAGATAAGAAGTTTATTTATTATTACTATACTAATTATTATTAAAACATAGAGTTTTAGGCGTACAACAGACTCAATTGAGAACTGCTTTTGAACTAAGTAAAAGAGTTTGTTGAAACTTGAGATTTGATATGATTACGTTAATTTCACAAAATCTTTGATCCTTGTTTGACCTTTTGGTTGAATCAAGTGATGTAATCGAACACATGTCATCATTTTGTTTTTGAAGTGCAAAACTAAAACTCATCACAAATTCCCTGTATCAATTATTATATATGGAGATGATCATATTTAAATATTAAGATTGTTTTTTTTTTTTTCTCCGCCATAATGTATTTAACTCATACTCACGTGTACGATTATACAAAGTTCATATCTTTCCTATGTAATACACATGCTTATTGACTGTTGTTACCTTTAAACTGAATAACTTTGTGTGTTTTTTCTACCATTAATATGTTTTTTTTTTTTTCTCTCGTCTCTCTATTCCACTTTCATCTAAATGTTACAATCCTTACTATTCAACTTTTAATATAATTTCTAATCTTCTTACATAATTTTAGTCATTTGATGTTACAATCCTTACTATTTTACAATCCTTACTATTCAAGTTTTAATATAATTTTACAATCCTTACTATTCAAGTTTTAATATAATTTTAGTCATTTGATGTTACTATTTTACAATCCTTACATAATTTTAATATAATTTCTAATCTTCTATGAATGTTACAATCCTTACTATTCAAGTTTTAGTTTAATTTCTTGTTTTAGTTTATTTTTTGTAGAAATCACATTGTCCAAAAAAATTGTTGCAATCTTTTAATGCAATATTCTCCATGTGGCGAAATAAAAACGAGAATAAGTAACCAATTGGCACCTTAATTTATTTTGCATTAATAAACTAATTATATTTTTACTTATTATTACTTATCACTAGTATTCATCATATGCACATGCACAGATGTACATAAAATATTATAAGTAATATGCGTGAATTTAATATTAAAATTATAGATAATAAACATATCACATTTTCAAGATATGCGAATTTAATATTAAAATCTATCTATATATATATTAAAAGCAAACCTATTTACCAAAAACAGTAGCAAGAAAAGTCAACACACATTTAATGCATACTTTATTTGGAAATTTTTACTATATGCATTAAATGCTTGCATATTTATATTTACTATCCAAATATGATTTTCAAGTTTTTTTCCTTAAATAATTTATGCAATGATTTTACTGATATCTATTATAATTAATATTTGTCGAGTAATATTTTTTAACCTTTATTTAATTATATAACACTAATATTTTTTTAAAAAATTAATATTATTTATTATTTAAAAGATAATGATCACATCATTAAATGATTTTATTGATGGTTAGATAATAAAATTATAGTTATTCTTTAAAATTTCGACATGTGATTTATTTGTATATTATTGTCAACTATGATAGTGTTTTTATCACTTTTTTTTTTGTTATCTTTCAAAAATGAAGTTATTGTAAAATATTTTTCTATTGCATAGTATGTTAAATAAACTATAAAGTCTTAGGATGAAAATTAGAAAAAATCTCTTGATTATGTAAGGGATTTATTTTTTGACAATTGCTAAATCATTTTTTTTTTTTAAAAAAAAGAATTATTATGAGAAAATTAAATTCTAAAAAACATGTGTGTGTATTTTGTAAACATTTATACTCAAAATTTTATTTTGAATTTCATTATATAAAGAAGACTACTTCTATAACTTTTATAAATAATAATAATTACATTATATGACTGTAAATTTTATAATAAAATAATAAGTGAGTATTATATGGTGAACAATAATTAATAAAAATTTTATCTTTTCCTATATCAATGAATAAGTATGTATTCTAAAATCAAATATATGACGTGTTAGCGGAACTATATATTAATTAACATGTTAATTTTTTGGCTTAAATAAACGCCACTTATTAAAAGATGTGAAATAAGGATGATCCAAGCCTATTGTTTTTTTTTTTTTTTTTTT
>CACSLK010003174.1:223518-241502 GCA_902706635.1 Striga hermonthica
AAAAAAAAAAAAAAAAGAAAAAAAAATCATGACATTCATAGTATAACTATAATAGATGCATCATGAGGATAGTTATCTGAATATCAGTAATTGAAGAATCAATTATAGAATCGAGTTATATCAACTGAGTGAAGGACATTAATTATCTTTTGTTGTAACATTTTTGTTTCTAATTTTGAATGTTTATGAAAAAAGGTTCGAGAAGAAAGTGAGGTATGCATCACGTAAGGCAAGAGCTGACGTGAGGAGACGTGTGAAGGGACGTTTTGTTAAAGCTGGTGATGCTTACGATTATGATCCCTTGATCCCAACCCGAAGCTGTTGAGAAAAATTATCTTCCCCCGACAAAGAAATGCTATCAACGGATAAAAACACTTTAAGAGAAAATGCTCATTTTTCTCAACTCTCTGCACGACGCTCAAAACACACATTTATGATGGAAAAAGAAGGTTAATTGCTATTCATGAGAAAGAAGCTGAGTTTATAATAATATGTACATATATACTGTTGTAACTTCTTCCCTGACCGGCCATCTAGAACGAACGAGTTGGATTGAGGGAGATTTTTCGGGAAATTGAAGGGAATAAACCGTGTTCAAAACAGAATAATGGATTAAAAGACCATAAATTACTCAGCAGCCGAGAGCTTATTTTCCAAGAGGACGTTGTATTTATAGTTTATTCTTTTTCTTGTTCGACTGGTAAAGACCTCCATTGTAGATTTTAGTGTGTATGTAAACAAATTGAGACCTGTTAATTTTGTAAACCATAAATCCTTTATAATAGTGTGCCCCTCAATTTGGTGCTCAAAGTTTGTATATCATTCAGCTGCATGCTAATAAACATATTTACATCCGTATTGTGTCTCCATGCTATTTTGAAGTGTTTGATTATGGGATATTAATTTTGGATTTATCAGTTTGTCTAATTTTTTATACACTGCAAAATTCTTACAAAAGAGTACTTGAATGTGCTACATTGTACAGTAATTGACCAAAATCCATACAGCATTTAGCGTGGAAGTACTCCATCACACAACGAATAACGTATGATTAAATTCTATATCTTTACTCGTCAAGAAATGTTTTGAACTCTTTGTAATAAATCCTTGTCTGAAATAACATAACACGAGCACATGACCAATAAATAAACAAAAAGCTTCTGATTGTACAAAATATAGCATAGAACAGGATGATGACATCCCCAAACTTGGGATCGTTATACCCTGAATCTTCATCGGCAAATCATGATCCTAACTCTAATCTGGCCATTTTACGTCTTCTCATAAAGTTCTTTCGATCATTTACTCCATTTGAGTGAACAGTGTTCCTTCTGAATCTTTTAGCAGCTAAATTGACTTAGTTATCATCTGATGAAGAATCCGACTCTGATTGTCTCCCAAATTCGTCAGCAGTATTCCGTTCCTATAAAGTAAGAACATATTTTCATGCAGCATGAAGATGTATAATCATCTACAACAAAAATGCATCTAATTTGGGTAAAATAGTATGTGAGGTGAGCCTTCCTGCGAAAAAGAATGAGATAACGCGTACGAGCATTAATGAGGAAAATTATACTTTTGTGCTCCAAATAAAGTCTCAAAGACAGGAAGAACAAACAGTATACTGAGACTATTTTTGATCAAAAACACTACCTGCATCTTATCCCAATCTTGCAATTTGGGGTTTGTTAGCATGTAATTGTCACGCAGAGGGGCCCACGCAGGAGCTTCACCACCAGAAGTTCCGACCTGCATATTTTTTGGAAGTTATTTTTTATTTTTTTTTTATTTTTTTTTTTTTGTGTAGTTTCATTACCTGACTAATACACAATATTGCAATACAATATATGCGAGTGTGTATTTTTGACGGAGAAAAAAAGTGAAAGAAGACCTTAATAGCAGTCCCAGACGATTGAGATGGTGCCTTGCCCAACTCGGAGAAGAAAGCTTCCTTACGCTTCTGCTTTATTACTGTTTGATCACATATGGACATATGCATTACAACAGGGGATTAAACACAAATAAGAACTAGCTTGACTTAAGTCAGAAGGATGCCTTTCCATAAGTGCAATTTCAATTACAGAAAGAGACCCTAATTCCTAAAGCACAAAACATGTATAATATATCAGCTGCCAGTGGAGCAAGTCTTGGTTTTTGGCAAGAAAATTATGAACCCCACAAGTAACATGCCAAGGTTAAATTTTGTCACCATGACTCCACTGAGGCACGGAGTTATCTCAGGATCATTCTCACCATAAGATAATATCAGCATATAAAATATAACCAATTGCAAGGGATGAATGTACTATATAAGGCGCATATAATTGCACCATTAAGAAGGTATACATGTCCCAATCCACCTATTATTCGGCCCATTAAAATACTGCATTTTCTAGGATGACCATGTATTGACCATCTAAATTTGGAGATGCAGTTGACAAAAGTTTTTCAGTAGTCAGTAGACATCCCCGAGTCTAGGGGACACTCTTACCATTATATTTAAACATCCTCTTTTCCTATTTACGCCCATAATTCACTGGATCCATTATTAAATATTTCTAACCTTCACAAACACCCTCTTCGACAGGACTTCTATGCTTGCATCAAAGGAATAAAAGACAAACGCTTTTATTCCGAGCCAAGTTCGGAAAATGACGCAAGAAAAAAAGAAATGCGAACTTACTGATCCTAAATATTCATGAGCAATGATATCTTATTAAGATGCAAAATACAGACCTACTTCTTTACAAAAATTAATGAAAATTTCAAGCAAATTAAGTACAATTCATAGGTTCCGAGTATTATCAGCTCCGAAAAAACAAAAAACGGATGCAAAGAAACCAATCACAAAGCACAATGCAGAAGTTTGACACAGGAACCTAAGTTCTATAGGCATACCCTTCTCATCTTTTGATCTCGACATATTTAAACCTCTCTGAGCACTCTGGGCCTTGTTTACCTGCACGAATTACAGTATTCTCAGAGTATGGTTCCTCAGATACAAACAGATGAGATCAAATAATGCGAATGCTATTTAAGAAGTAACTTACAGCATTGAAAAGCTTGACAACTGATCCTCGAGCATTACAAAACATATGGCCATCATGGAGCCACAATCAGACATCCGCTCACAGTATCGAAAATAATCAGAGAATAAAAAAATAATCAAGAAAACCGTGTATACCTCCTTTCGTTGCCACTCCTAATAGAAACTTTTCGTGGGCATCCAAGTAGTTTTCAAGCTTGACATGTCCCTTTTCTGCTATCTTTTCACAGTAAAAAAATAGCCAGCAAAACAAAGGAACAAAATAAATATTGGATACAATCTACCATAAAACCAAAAACGGAAGTCACAAAATGAGACAACAGACAACCACATAAACACACACACACACACAGACTGAGAGAGTACCAAATGCTTCTCCTTCTTCACTACCCCTTTAGCTTTCTTCTCAGCTTCTTCTTCAGCAAGCTTCTCAGCTATTAACTTCTTATGGGCAGATAATACAGGACCCTGTCAAACACAGAAAATCACATAATCACCACGCTCTCTCTCTCTCTAAACACACACACACACATACACACACACAAAGATGAATTCTTGCCAACCTCAGCTTACCAGTACATCTGCATCGCCCCCACTCTTCTTAACAATCTTCTTAAATGCCAACTTAAAAGCCTTAATGCCCTCCGTGAATTTCGTAACACCGGGCTGAATCCCACCATTTTCATCTTCTGAAACTTCTTCTGGCTCAGACCCTTGATTCTCCTCTTCATCATCATCCGATAGCTCATCCCCAAAATCATCATCCCTTTTCATGAACCCGGGTTTAACTCCAACTGAACGTCCCGGCTCCTGGAGCTGCTCAACATCTTCATCTTCTTCTTCTTCTTCACCTTCGTCTGAATTGTAATCCCTAGCCCTTTTCTGAAACAATTTTCTCATTTTCTTGTCAACTTTAACCTTTTTCTCTGCTCCGGGAGGCATCACCATTCTTTGCCTCTTCTTCGCCATTTTCCCTTTCTTTTTCCCAGACTTCCTTTTCTTTCCTCCATTGGTAACATCAAAAGACTGCTGTATTTCCGCCATTACCTTCTTCCTCAATGCTCCGACCAAAAATTGCGTTAAAATTTCACCCAAATATGAGGAGAAAAAAAGCTAGTGGCTTACAGCAGTAGGGTTTTAGGTTTTTGCCTGTGGTCTAAGAGCCAAAATATAGTGGGCTTGGGCCTTTTTTATCCTTTAATTGTAAGGTTGGGCTTATGCCTGCTATAACTTTCCTCTTATAAGTTAATTTGTGTGAAGATGCATGCAAGTCCAATCAAGTTGATTAGATTAGTTTAGCCCACGAGCTCAATGGGTCGGGCCTAATAGAGTACCTATATTCAATGCAAAATAGGTTGACCACATAAAATACATGCGAGTGTGTGTGACAAAAACTCCACTCCATCATGTTTTTAGCCAGCCTAGAGCCTACTGCCTACCCACATGGAACTCATACTTGCTAGCAGTGAAGTTGATGTTTATACAAAAAGTAGATTGAGATTGTGATGCACTTAGCTAAAGTTAGGATTTTTTATTGGTAAACTTATTATTATTTAGCTTATTGTTGATTCTTGACAAACTTGTGGATTCACAAGAAACTTGCACAAAACAGCAACTTTTTATGGTTATAATAATTTTCTATTTGTAAATCATTCATCAGGGAGTTCAAAATAATATTAGGGAAAGAGGCACAACATAGTTATTTTCTTTTATCATATTTTTCTGATATGCAATATGGGTGATGACAAGGAAATTAGGATGAAGCCAACTTCACCCCCTATATTAAGAACAAATTAACAAGGAAGATGCTAAAGAACAAATTAACACACATATATATATATATGGTCTAAATTTCATCCCTCTGCCAATAGTTGGTTCCAACTTGTTTAATCAACACAAAGAATATAAGAAAAGGGAGCATACTACCATCCTGCTACGGGATAGTTCCGTTACATTTTGTAAGCGTTGGATTATCTACATATTATTAGATTATGTGTATATCTACGGCTAAAAAGCATAACGAAATCCCCGTAACAGGTACTAAAAGATTCAGCTAGAATTAGCCACATAAAATAGCTACTATGAACTAAAAAAAAAAATGTGGGAACTGGTAGGTGGGTACATGGAAAAATTTCCCCTAATTTCGGCAGTGTAAAAACAAACATTGGCGGCTCTCACAGTTCCCATTTCTTGCAAGTTCTACAGTCTACACTACCAAAAAAGAGATTGGAGAAAAAAGGTCACATGGGTAAGCCATTAAAGTGAAGAATTTGGGTGGGCCGCACAGTCCATCTAGCACCAATATTAAAAAAAAAAAAAAGGAGTGATCTTTATTAAAGAATTACAAAAGAAGTTGGCATTTATCTGTCAAGTGTCGACAACCCACCTCAAAATTCTTCACCCAAATTACTTTCAAAGACTTCCAATCTTTTCTGGAAAATTCTTGTTTGACAAACAATCTCTCTGCTGTGAGTTGATCTGAGATTCATGCGTCTTTTATTTCCTTTAAATCCAGCACTTTTGCTTAATTGTTTTTTTCCCCCAAAAAAAGGAAGCAATTTTTCTTGCTAGGTTTTCTGGGGGTGTAGGTTAGACTCTTTACTTTGCATTTCTTGATGGGTTTTTTCTTTTCTTTCTTTTTGTGTAATTTTGCTTTCTGGGAGGTTTCTGTTGTCCTTGTTTAGATGGCAATGTTCACTTTTATTGTTCTTTGCTGCTGTTGAGGTGCCAGTTTTCATTTACCTTTCCTGAAGGCCCTGATCTTGTATTTATACCTATCATCATTTAATAGTAAAAGTTAACTGCTATCTGCATCTATATGGGTTCAGAGAACTTTTATGATTGTTTTCCTCTATGACATTTCAAGAAATAGCTGAGTAGAGATGTTCTTTAAATTTACAAATTGCCAAGAGGTTGTTTTTGTTCTTAGGTACAACACTGAAGTGAGCATTTTGTAACTTGACAAGTAGTAGTCAAGCTAAACCTCATGGCTTGTTTTTTCTAATTATCCAATGATTATATAGGATTGGGCTGCGGGCCAGATACCTGACTGCTTATTCATTTGTGGGCATCTGTTAATTTAGCCAAAACTTCAAGTTCGAATGCGATCCTCTTGATTTCTAGTTTATGAATTGAATGATAAATCTGATATATAGGGTGTTGTCTGTTAGAAGCTTAATTTGGTAGTGTTTGTGTTTTGCTGCCTTGCAATTAGTTTATAAACTGAATGAATTGCTTTCGGTTTCCTCTCTTTTTTGCTAACTCATTTTTTTTTTTTTTTTAAATTTGCTTCATTAGGTCACAAAAGCTTAAACAATGGCTATCTCATCCTACCAAACCCCAGCCGAGGCTGGCATACTATGCCTAATCATAGCAAACATGGCAATGTCGATCTCAGCTGTGAAAGAACTCGTTTGCTCGATCCTTAGCACAATGGGCATCCACATGTCTTCATGGGATGAGCTCTCTGTCGAGTCCCCCGACCCATCTGAGTGCCAACTGAGCCCCTCTGAGTCCTACATGGACGATTTTCGGCTCCAGACCGTGAGATTTGACTCGGTTTTCCCATGTGGGCCCGAGGGAGAAGAATGCTCGATCTGCCTGTCGGAGTTTGACCGGTCGGCCGAGGTCAACCGCCTATCATGCGGCCATGTTTTCCACAGGCCATGCCTCGAGAAATGGCTGAGGTGCTGGCGCATGACGTGCCCTCTCTGCCGGAACTCCATGATGATGCCGGTAAAAATCGAGGAAGAAGCAGATGCTTGCCCTATGTGAGTTTTTTGCTGAAACTGCCCCTAAACTTTTGTCTAATTGCACAAAAGGTCCCTCCGATTCATCTTTTGGGTTTTTGTTTCTTCGAATTGCCTCGAAAGTCGAGACCTTGATGGGTACGGTTTTTTCTTTTTTGCGTATTTTTGGCTAAAGCTATTGGGGTGATAGTTTCCAGTTTGAATTATATTTACTATCATCTCCTCTTTTGAAGGAATCTTTGGGTTGAGAGGAGTTCTATTTTGTACAGTAAGCATTTGTAAAAAAGTTGCAAACAAAAATCAGAATGTGTAGCTTTATGTTTTTTTAGGTGCCGATGTTATGCGTCCTCTTGTAGTGACGGGTTCAGCTCAACTGATTTGTATGTTTTGCTTGGAGAACCTTATTTCTATGCGATTATCACTATTGTTCTAATAGCGTTTATAATGTCGTAGCTTGCTCTAGCTTTTATTGTGATGCAATTTATACCTTAATCTTATGAGGAGCTGTGTTATGATATTGTGCAAAAGGAAGTGATTGATTATCAGCAATTTCTTCTGCTAGAAGCTGAGAAGCACTTTATTCTCTTAGTTTTTCCAGTTGAAAATCAGCCTTGTTTAAACTTATATCCATATATAGTTATAATTCTCAGCCAAGACAAAGCTGCAAAATGGAGACAAGACACTTGTGACTGTGTGTTGGGTACAAAGAGTGGTGTTGTATCTTATAAAATTGGTTTAGATGATTATTTGCTTAAATTAAATTCAAATCAGTGATGTTTTCATTTAACCTTTTGTGAATGTTTGTATAAACTATAAAGTAAAGACTGAATTATGGATTGGTTGGTTATCTGTGTGAAATATCTCTCCTATCTAATAACATTAGGCAGTGACATAGATTTGCTAATCTCAACGCATTGAATACAATATCAAACAAATTATAGTAACTGAGATTTAGAAAAGGTGGAAAATTTGAGGAAAAGCATGTAACAAAGAGAGAAATTTATTAGCTATTTAGAGCATGTTTGTTTATAAGAATTTTCAAAAAATTTCTCACATTTTAACTCAATCATTTTTTTTAACTCAACTTTAACTCAACCCCACTATCATCAATATTATCAATATAATTAAATAATATCAATCAATCATTTATACACACCACATCAACCTTAATTCACTATTCATCTACTCACATAATTTTAACTAACTATCACATCACATCTTCTCTCTCTTATTTTTACATCAATTTAATTTTAATCATTTTATTTTATATATTATTTTAATATACCCACTAACAACTAACCATACCACATTTTCAAAATTAACCAAACCAAACTAAAAATCCAAACAAGGGCACACACATTAATTACATGGGAAAAATCACCAACAGCACTGTGTATCAAAAGTTGCCATTCTTATGAGGAAATGATGAAAAGTTGTGGCATTTGTCTGTAGCCAAGCCTGACACAGAAAATGGGACTCAGCTTCATTTTTTGCTGTAAAATCCTAAATATTAGGCACGAGTTTTTGCTATTATTAAGGTAATTTGCCAAGGGCCACCCACAGTAAAAATCCAAGCAAGCTTCAATGTACAATAGTCTAATTACCACAATATATGAGCATATATTTCAATCTTCTTATTTGATTGATATTCTTCCCCCTGAAAACTGAAACTAGAAGCTGTGAAACGTAACTTCTCTGTGACTGATATCATAGCTATACTTAACGAAACAAAGAAAATTAATCGTACGCATTCCACCTTCCATATTATCTACATTGTCCTCCCATCTTTTCCAAAATACTCACTGATCCCTAAACCCGAGTTTTCGAATTCCACCCAGTAGTAACCTGTGTGTCTTTCATCATATATGGTAATATTTCCAAACGGTTGATTTCCAATACACTGAAAACAGTAAACACTTGGAGTTGCAGCAAGCAGAAAGGGCATATGTATATAATAAGACATCATTTGTCAATGCAGCAGCAGCAGATATCACAGAGACTGCCTCATGAGGCAATTAATGAACAAAAAACTCACTGTTAATAATAATGATTAGAATAAGAAAAACCAAATATATAAAAGTGAGACTACCACCAACTAGCAACAAGATCGATTCGCATGACGCCAACAAAAGAAACAAATCGGCCCTGTTTCTTAAATGTACCAATGTTTCATAAAAAGGAAAGGTTCTTAACTTGTAATCTACCATAATGAAATAAATAAGAAAGAAAGACAAAAGAAAACTTCTCAAACCAACAAACACAACATGGCAACCCACTTCATCATCACAATCGAGCACCTAAACCTCTTTTTCACTTTAACAACTCTAACTAGAGGGAGCGCATGTGTTGACCCCGTCCTTGCAGTCCCTGGTAAGATCATTAAACGTCTCGATTTGCTTCTTGCCCCTCAAGAATACCTCGGTATCAACTTGAACCCTCATGTACCCATCGAACTCGACTGGGTTCCCGTTATTGAGTTTTGCCATATCGGAATACCAGTCGCTGTTCGAGTCCCAGAGATCCTTATAATCATCGAGAAAATGAGTCGTGTACTTATCCTTCAAGGGATCGAAAAATGAAGTATCGGGCTCGTTGGTCGCTATGTATAAGTTCCTCCCATCCTCGATTTTGTACTTCAAGGTTGATAAAAGAGCCTCGGGTGAAGTGTCCCTATCAAGATTAGGCCATAATTCTTTGTTGCTCGCCTTTTCACCTCGCTCGACATGAACCGAGTCGAAATCCCAATTCATTTTGGCAGCAATAGCAGAGGCAATATCCAACAACCGTCTCGATTTCCAGATCATACTCCACGGCCGTTGGATCACGCTCTCGGTCTCACCCTCACAGACCCTATACCAGTAGTTATCGGGCTCCACACTCCCGAATTTCCGCATGATAACAGTATCCTTAACATCTGCAAGCTTCATGGGTGTAGTTCTGAAGTCCTCCACGAGATGTAGGCTCAACTTATCCTTCTTCTGCCACTTGCTCCAGTCGGACCAAAACTGATTCTGCTCCAAAACGGAGGCCGAGTCCATCAAGTGCTCGAAATCAAAGTAAAATCTAAAATCCTTACCCTCTTCGTCTTGACCGGACGAGGTGTGGATTTTGGAGAGGCAAATACTCAGATCCATGACCAAAGTCCGGTTCAAATACTGCGCCTCCCCAAGCATACACATGAAACTCCATAGATACTGGTTCATGCTCTTGCACCTGTCCCCACCACCCGAATATATCAAGTACTTGCCTTGACTAAAAGAACTTTCTGATTCAATTGTGGGAATCGCATCATTTACAGTCTCACCAACCTCCGGGAGGGAAATCGCCTTATCCTGGATCACTGCCGGCACCTTTTCGTAACCCTCGAACAACTGTATGTTCTTCTCTCTTTTCTTTCCCTTCCTTCCTTTTTTCTTCCTCGCATTCGCACCTGAATGATAGTCTCCGATCCTGGCCACAGTAAGAGTACAGTTGTCGGACCTCTCGAGCATGAAACTCCGGTAGTCCTTATAAAATGCGGCGGCTTTACCTTCCTTGGGCCGGAACCGCCAGGCCATGTGGCACGAGTTGACTTCATTCCCTGGGACAGGCTTTCCGAAACGGTAGAAATGGATGTCCTTGAACTGCTCAATGGTCCACCTCATCAACAGATGGAAAACTTCGGGATCCCGGCAGTTGATCGGGTCGTCAATCTTGCAGACGCGGGCCTCGGCTTCCGGATCGGGCTCCTTCTGCTCGTCTTCCACCACTGACATCGCGTTGTCAACGTCGGTGATGTTGATGAAGGTGTTGAAGGCGGTCTGGTTGGCTGCGACGAAGTCCTCACCAGTACGGACGACGCCGGAGTCGGATTTGAAGGTGGCGTTGGATTGCGAGGTGAGGAAGCTCGTGATTTTCGAGGAGGGATGGAAAAGGGGGTCCTCCGGCTGGTAGGTGGCGGCTATGATTGTGAATACCAAGACGCCGACGACGAAGAGGGTGAAGCAGAGGTTGCCGATCACGGACAGGGCATTCGGGCCGAGATTCTCGGCCCGGAAACTCCCGTTTCGGTACAGAGTCAACGGGCGGCCAAGCATTTTTACCTTCCTATCTATACAACAATGATATATACAAAGGATATGGAAAATCAAACAAACGGGTTTGAAAGAAAGCTGGAGGAGATTCGAATCGAGCAAAAACTGGCCCAAAACTTGGAGTGCGACTGTAGATCTGGTAGAGATGCGACTGTAGATACAAAAAAGATGTGTATGTAAATGCGAGTGGATTACCTCAATCTCAGTGCGAGCATAGAAAAGAGAGGCGATCAGCTCACAGGCATTCGTCGATTTGCTGCTTCTCTTTGCTTCTGATTATTAGTTTGAGAGAACAATGGAGCTGCCAAACTGACTTCTTTGGGGAGTGAAGTTAACGAGTGATGACCAACAGCTGCAGCAAGACAATCGACTTTGTTGCTAAAATGAGCCGCGGGTGACGGACGCCTTGGTTTTGTGCAGCGCCTTGTTTGGCTATCACTTAAATAGCTAGCTAGCTAGCTTGTTTAGAAATTGGCTTCACACATAATTAAGGGAGGCTCATTTAACCAATAACCCAAGCTCAGATTTGATAAATAAAAAAATTTATGTTTCTCTGAATTGTTAAAATAATTGCTTAGACTCGAGTTCAACTCATTAATACTATCTATTTAATGAACAGAGAGTTGGAATTCTTTTACCGACTTTTTAACTTAAAGACCTAAAGATTCAACTCCATTGAGGATCAGAAACTCTGATTTGGGTCTTGTTTACAGCTCCACTAACACCAATTTGTTTTTTTTTTTTTTAATTACCTCAAATCATAATCAGAAAACCTTGATAATATGTAAAAAGGTAGTAGTAAAAGTTAAAATATCCTTCACCAAGACAAATTTTTGGGCTTTCAAAACAGGTCGAAGCAATTAGATTAGCAATTGGTTTTTATCATATCTACCAAACATGGCCTAATGAAAACGTGGACAGGATAGTGAATATTGGGGGCGTTGATTGATTTTATATATAATAATATATATAATGCTTATAATAAAATGCGCACTCGATCGGTGCAATAGGAATATGCATTGTTTTTGGTTTCACATCTCTAGAATGCACCGACACATGACAGCTTGCAGGGGCATAACTGTCATTTTAACAAAACAATTTTTTTTTGTTTTAATAAAATTATATCCAAAGTCCACCTGGCTGCAAGCTATCTAAAACCGACCACGCCTGATATTTTCACACCGTTGGATCACATATACACACACATGAACCCATGCATGATCCAACGGTGAACAGCCAAATGTATGCAAATCCACCCTAAATAACACATCAACCCAAAATCTGCCCATCCATACAACACACACAAGTGAAAAGTACATCTTATCTTAAGCTTATATATGAAAAATACCAAATTTACTCGCAACATTAAATTCAAACTGATACTAAAGATGCAAATTATATATATACAGTGCTGCATTCATAAATGGCATTCTTCTTTTCTTCTGCAATGCATTGGCCCATCCAAATCTCTATCGTTCGTCATTCAACTGTAAAAATAAAAACGAACATGACATAACAAGATCGAAGATGACATTTATTCATATTGTACAAAAACTTCAAGCAGCATCAACTCATTGCTTTTCTTTCCCACGATCAATGTAATACGGTGACAAAACTGATGATGCTTTCCCCTTTGTTTTCAGAAAACTAGACGACGGCGGCGAAAGTTCAACGCATATCCATGATTGGCAAATTCTCTCAAGTATTAAGACATGAAAAAACCAAAACAAACCGGGACTTGAAAAAATAAGTGGATTTTATGTTCGACTAGTGAAGTTACAATATGCCAACACACTAGTCAAATTATTCAGGAGCAGATGAAAATACTGAAAGATAAAAGCGTTTCTTACTTATACATTTTATAACAAGCTTAGTTGTACATTATTTCCTAGAAAAACAGGTAATATTTGAGAAAACCAGAAAAGAACTGCGACATTATCCGGGGGAGGAACAAAAGTGAGCATCAATGTGCATGGATATGAGAAGCAAAATTATTCAGAATCATTTTATTTTTCGATTTCAGTCTTCAGGAAATGATTGCTACAGGAAATGCTACATTTACAAATGTTTTCTTCAATATTTTTTCTCATTTTCTTTCCCACAGCTTGAGCTTTGTAATTCAATTTCTTTTTAAGGGGGTGTAAGTAATTATAGAAGATGACTGATTTTTTTTTTTCTTCCGTTTAATTTTTATAATTACGGCAAATTCAGGAGTAGTTTTCACCTGAGGTATCTCCATGAAGTGCACTTTGGGGTTAGATCAGCGCCAATATTGAGCCCAACGGTGGATGGTTTCCACCATTTGTGGGAATAACGCACTAACACTCTCGTTGATAAGATCCTGGAAAAAATGTATTGACTCCTCATCGTCCAAGTCCAAACGAAACTTTTCTTGTAGCTACATACACAATTAAAATCAGGTCATAATATGACCAACAAAAAGAAAAAAGAAAAGAGAAGGGAGAATGGTAGACAGATCCTCACAGAACTGAGGAATTAATGGAGATTTTCACCTTAAGAATGCCTTTCTCAGGATCAGAAGCAATATCGGGAATGTTTGAACCCGCCATCAAGTGAAAGAGATTTAATATTAGGTTACTCGACTTCCTAAGAATATTGTATGCTTCACAGCAGTACGATTTGAACCTCGTGTAGTACTGACTGCAAGTGGAGAGTGAAAAGTGAAAACGTAAGCGAGAACATCTTTTGTATTCACCCGTGAAGAGATACTTTGTCCGAATACAGAACAATGAACAAGTATAAGCGACAACACTACAGACAGCAGTTCCAGTTTCCCGTGTTCTTTTTCCTATCTTCTTTTTTTCCATTTCATTCCACTGCCAAAAACACGCGAGCAGATAAGCTCATTAATGTTGGCATTATCACAAAATGAACCCTGAAAATTGACTTATTACCCAAAAAGTGATTTTAGATGATTATCATCCCTACTGAGGGTAAAATATAAAATAAAACAAATTCATTAAGTTATTTGTAAATTAGGAAAGTGGATGGGGTTTTCTCTATTTACACAAAACCAACTGCATCTTTACAAAATCGACAACGATGCTGAAACACGTGATGAGCAAATTTCGAAGGTGTCGCAAAACACACCTTTCAGCTCCACCCATAGCTTCGACCATTTCTTTACAAAGTTTCATAGGAGGTGGGAATGGCTTTGGATCCCGGCCGAGTATAAACCCGAAATCAACATGGAAAAGGCGGCCATCATCTTGTAGCAGCAAATTATCAAGATGCCTGAGGACCAGAAAGATTCACAATGCAAGAGCTTCATTTGCAAATGTCATAAACATAAAGAATGACAGGCCCAAGAATGATAACTGCTCATCAAGCCAGTCTAATTTGGCACAGTTGGATAGTCACCTGTCACCAATGCCCAATATATATGTGATAACTGAATAACCAGCACAGCTTTTTATGAATGTTTCCAGACAGGTTGCTGTAATTCCAAAATGCCCGTCTTCATCTGGGTGAAACTTTTGCAGATAGCTTGTAATACTTCGATGTTCTGATAGAATCTGAAATTACATAAGCAATGTGATAAAAGCAGACAATGAATGAAAAACATAAAATCTTCTTTATTTTATCTTTCATGTGAGGGTCAGGGTCTCAATGTCTAACATTGCGAAATAATCATATATATGACTACCTGTGCCAATGATTTAGATGGAATGAATTCCATCATGCCTTCATCATGCCCAGTTGCTAATACTCTGTAAGGAGTCAAATGAAGATCTAGATTCTCCAATTTGAGCAATCTATCCATCAACGATACCATTTGAATAACCTGATTTTAAGTTTGACAAATTTTAAAAGAGCAAAAGGCAACATTATTTTGTATTGAATGAAACGTGGAATGGCATGGTGGCACTCACCAACTGGTCTTGTCTGAGATCATCACCCTTCTTAAATATGATCTTGCAGCTTCCTCCACTTGCTGTTCGTAAAGCCAGACGCAAGGGATTCAAAGCACTTTTGAAGATCGATGATTCTGATGGTATGATCCCGGTTATAAGGACCCTTGGTGCCAGAGGAGATCGTGTTGGCTGAAAAAGCATATTTTCTTCAATGTTCACAATACAAGTGGGGTATATTAGAGAGTAGTTGCATAAACTAGCCTTGACGTTTCACCTTGATTATATAAAACTGTTTCAAATTTACAGATACCCCTCCAAGGTGTTACATACAGACTTGGGGTTTGCATCTTTTTATAATTACTTCCAGACTGAAGGGTGTAGTATGCAAAATAGAAACAAATAGAAAGGAGTTGCATGTAATTTGCACAAATATATATACCTCAGCCTTTTTATTTCTTTGACCAGACTAAAAAGTAAAACTGAAGAGAATTTTGCAGTCCATCCTTATGTTAACTTTGATGAAGTCAAATGACAACACAAGATACAAATCTAATATATCTAGAACCGTACAGGCAAGAAAGATTATCAATAGGTGAGTACCTCATCGAAGTACGTTAGCTCGCTATGAAGCCCAGATAGAAGCTGCCGAAGCTTTTCAATCTTCTTCTGCGTTCCACCCCTTACATTTCTCACCTCTCTCATAATAGAACACAACTGTGCAGTCAACTCAGTTTGACGCACAAGACTTTGCCAAAGCTTAAAACCATCTTCATCACCATTTGCTGAAGACCCAAGCTGAGATCATGCATCATAGTCAGTCCACGTGTTCATAAAAAGAAAAACACGAGAAAGATCTGTAAGGAGAGGAGAAAGGAAGTATGAAGACCCCAAACAAACCTTTAACATACTTTCTTCCAAGCACTCGTAGGTGCTATAAAACCGTCTTGCATAAACAGGATCATGGAGCTCCACTGCCACATACCACCGTAGAAAGCTAGCCAAGTCAATATTACATAATGCTGCCAACAAAAACAGAAATGAAGATTCAGACAATCCTTTTATGGAACTAGAAAGTTTTCACAGCTTGTTAGAGAATATATATTTTTCATTTGCATCACTTACAGCGTTGAACAAGGAATTGACTAAGGCGAGACTTGTCAGAACGTTCAAAC
The DNA here is from genome assembly GCA_902706635.1 of Striga hermonthica. Lineage (NCBI taxonomy): Eukaryota > Viridiplantae > Streptophyta > Magnoliopsida > Lamiales > Orobanchaceae > Striga > Striga hermonthica. The sequence goes on from CACSLK010003174.1 coordinate 239,434, forward strand.
CGAAGAGCTTGAACTAACTGGAGTAAGTAGCACTGGAGCTCTTCATCATCAGCCCTTTCAAGAACACTCACAGCATATGCACGGACCTGTCCAGATTTTAGTGATAGCGTTTTTAGCATCCAGATACAATATGAATGGTCCACAATTGCTCAAAAAACTGATTCGAAATTTAAGAACTTTTAATAAATTGATGCATCAACCAGATAATCAGAGATATGCTTCTCATTAAAAGCAGAAACTAATGTTCTTTTTTCTCATTTGTGATCATATCATCATAATCCAACCCAATACACAGAAAAAACAATCAGTCACCATCAATTCACAAAATATATCTCTATGAATGTGCAATCGGATTTCAATACAAAGTTCTTAGCCCGCTATTATTACTGCCGGTCACTTCATAATAAAAAGAAAATCAATTAACATATATTTTAGCATATCTTCTAGTTTGCTGAACTACGTCCTAGGTGGAATAAGTATATTTAAGTTACATAAGCGATCAACCATAATCTAAATAAATCCCGACTTAGTGCAGAAGAAAAAATAAGTGTAAGAAATTAACCTCTTCACTCTCAAAAACTGGAGATAGAAGCTCCAATGCATCACAGACATCAATTGTCTCCCACTTGCCCATGAGTTCTAGTGCCTGCTTGGCTTCCTGTGGACAATAACAAAATAAATAAATAAATAAATAAAAATAAAAATAAAGTGCGAAGAAAGATTATATAACAGCAAAAGGGAAATTAAGCCGACAAATCTACATAAAGTGATAAAGAGCGAAATGGAAGATATAACTATTAGGCAATAAGGGACTATGTATCAGCTTTTAGGAAATTTTACCTGGACATCACTCCATTCTACACAGCGCAAAAATTTTGTCAGTGCCCTTTTCTCAGACATTAATGAAAATCGAAATTTCCAAAGTAGCTGCTTCTCCTCTCCAGTCAAAGTCCTTGTTGGAGGATATCTTAATATTCTTTGAATAGACCTATTAAAGATCAGATACATTAGCTGAGTAGCAAATTGGAAGAAAAATGATCGCCATTATGAAGGAAAAATTTCACACATGGTGTGTCATTGGAGGAGGTTACGTGCAACTTTCTTGAAGAAAAGACATATCAGGTATATGGTTTAAGAATTCAGATAACTTAATCAGCCCAACACTGCAATTTACCAAAAACAACACTTCAAGCTAAAGCTATAATTAAGCCTACTTCCTTTCTGTAGAGCTGGGTTTAAGATCTCTATCGATTATGCCCCGGTTTAAACTTCTGGCCAACTTTAGTTGCTTGTGCTCAGAGGGGTTAATTTTTCCGAGTTCAGGATCCCACACAGTGACAAGTTCGTTAGTTGAAGCTATTGGGGATGGAATCAAGAAATTTGCACCAGATTCCTGCAGACCAAAGTGATAATTAAATTTCACTCGGTAACCAAATAATGAGGCTACAATAACAAATATTAGTGTTTTTGCAGGATTCTGAAGAAAACTGTTATCATAAATATCACAGAAAAACTACTCGTCCAGCACAGCAGGTGTTTGTACCTTTGCTATGGTAGACTATATGTCCTACATGAAATTAAAACCCAACGGTTTACATGAAATTCAAACCCAACGGTTTACAGGAAAATCAAATAGCTGGGTTTGTACCTATGGAAGTTCACTGTTGCATAGGAAATAAAGACAACTGGAATCACAAGATTCATTAATAGATTTAAAATGCAGCAGCATCCAAATATATAGGCTATAGCCATGGAATTCAAATAATATTTAAAACATTCAAGAGGATGAAGAAACCCTACATACACTAAAAGTTACCTGGAAGACCACTCGATGTTCAAAGCTGCAGAAATCAACGACAACGTACAAATGGGAACCCCCCTTTTTTATGCTTTCGCGTTCCTTAATTTTCTCCATGGCTTTAAATGCAAGCCGGTCCAGCCAGTCAACTCTTTGAATTTGTCCTCTCTCATACTTATTCACAAGCTTCTCCAAACGTTCTAATTCTCCTCGCTCCTCTTTAGGGACCTAAACCAACACGATCATTTAACACAAATACTGAAAGGCAAAC